>VWYK01056012.1:268-23084 GCA_013399775.1 Semnornis frantzii | reverse complement strand
GATGAGGCTTTGAGTGACCTGTACTAGTGGGAGGTGTCCCTGCCTATGGCAGGGGGTTGGAACTAGATGATCCTTGAGGTCTCTTCCAACCTTACCATTCTATGATTCTAAGATGGTTTTATTACAGACCTGTTAAAAATTACAAGTGAATATGGACAATGTTTTAATTCACATTGAGGCTTTGCTACTATAATCCATCATTATCAGACCCAGAAGTGGAAAGCCAGCATGACATTTAATGGCACATAGAGACATAAAATCTGGAAACTGCTGTAACTTCTTACAAGCCAAGTAGAACAAAACATTAATCAAAAAGGTCATAAAGTGCAAATGATAGATGGTTGTGCAAGAAAGCAAACCACATGCGTCACTACTACTTCCTTCACATTTCTATTTCTCTAGCCAAAAAACCCTCAAGATGACAATCACTGCAGTTAGCAAAACTGCCCTCGGAACTGTTACAACTGAATAGATCTAAAAATCCTGCAGTCCTGAAGTGAGCACTACCTGGGACCTTTATTTTCTTTGTTAATTGATAAATAACAGGAATAGACTGGGAAGAATTGTGCAAGAGCAGTTGGGAACGAGAAGCTCTGCACTAGGTGGAAAAGGAGCACTGCGGAAAGATGAATCTTGTCTTTGGAAAGGATTCAAGGTGAACTAAAGTGGAGCATAAGAAGGTGTAGGCAGTCAGTAGTAGCCCCTCTGTCCTGTAGGGTAAAGATGTCACTTGTGCCCACAGAGAACTGTTCCTTACTGTCTGACTAAATCACGGCATGTGCCCTAGCAATAAAAGAATAACTTTGAAGACCAAATGTATTTTTTAAGCCAGCAATTAACCTACAGGTGGTAGAAGAAGGGTCAGGCCCGTGAAGTCTGGCAGAGTCCAAGTAGGGATCATCAAATCCACCTCTCTTCTGGACTCAGAGAGTGGGCATACCGAAGGAGAGATTTCTGGGTGCGTGCTCATTGTAGGAACTGTGCCCAGAGGATAGTCTCTCCTGAGTTTGGTTCCCTCCTTCCTAAGATACTCCTACCTGTCTTATCTCAAGAAACACTTTATGGCCACAGCTTACGGTATCAGCAGGCTTGAATGCAGGCTGTCAGCTCCTAGATACACATTCCTCTCTGTATAACTCCAACTCTGTATCTGGATAGAAGTTGTTTGTTGTTTTCAGGAACTTGGCTCCCATTCAGACTCGTGGTGTAGCTAAATAACTCTGGAGACAAAGCTAGGTTTTAAAGTCCCTGCCTGCTGGTTACACATTTCATTATACTCTCTCCCAGTCGCAATTAACTTCCCTCTCAGGCATGCTGGTACAGATGTTCCTGAGGTCATAAGCATGGAAACAGTCCTTGTCAAAATATCATCTCATTTCAAAACCAGTAAATGGAACTTTTGGTCTCCATCCTCAAAAGCTGTCTGCACATGGTTCTATGCAATATGCTTTAGGTGGCCCTGCTTGAGCAAGGGATTGGACTCCAGAAGTCCATTCCAATCTCAACCATTCCGAGATTCTATAAAATGAGATTCAATTCTCATTATCTGTTCACTAAGGGAAGAAAGGTAATGGAATTAGTGGGACCAACATCTTAAAAAGATAATGTGTCTTGCCTGTGTTCCTCAGCATGGCCTGGCTATGCCGAAGCAAGGTTTTGCACATAGGCGTTTCCACCAGTCTCAGTCATAACCAGGCAGCAGGGTCTGTCCTGAGTCCTTTATCTGGGTGCATCAGCTTGTGCATACCCAGAAGCAGAATTTACAAGGATGCTGTGCTGGTTTGAGCTAATTGGAATATTTTAATAGAGAAAATTATACTATAGGCTGTGAAGGTAAACAATGGTGATGTCTACTTCACTCATAGGCTTGCTGAGATGTTTAGGGAAAAAAGAACCCAAAACAAAAAAAGATAAGAGTGTCTCGAGCTGACAGTGTGTGTCAGGGGGCGCAGCGTCTAGCACGGTCTAGCTCTGGCTTCTTCTCTCTGCTGAATAACTTCATTAACCGCTTTTTCTTCTAATTCTCTCCGACCCATCCTCCAAACTCACCATGC
Source organism: Semnornis frantzii (assembly GCA_013399775.1). NCBI lineage: Eukaryota > Metazoa > Chordata > Aves > Piciformes > Ramphastidae > Semnornis > Semnornis frantzii. The sequence continues at coordinate 21,030 of VWYK01056012.1, read as the reverse complement.
GCGTAAGGCAAACCTTGGGGTAAGGTATAGGAGTGGGGAGAAGGTGGAAGGGTGGTTGGAAGCCCCCTCCTGAGGTCTCTGATTTCTGGGAGGGGTGTTGTGTTTCTGTATTGCCTTTAACCTGTATATTTCTGTAAATATTCCTGTATATACTGTATATATTTGCTTGTATATTGTGCTGAGCTGTAAATAGAGCTTCATCTCTTAACTTCCAGCCTGGCTGAGTTCTAGTCTGGGTCATTTTACAAGTGTGGAGGGGTGGGGAACTCCCAAACCATCACAGATGCAGACACAGGCAGAGTTGGATGCAGACACAGACAGGGAATTGCACTGTCAGTACACAGATAAAATTTTCAGAACTGCAGCAAATCATCCTTGAAAACAGTTTACTCACAAACTCTTGATTCTATCAAGTCAGTTTGTATCAAGAGGTGCTAGAAAGATGTCTTCTGCAACCGATATATTTATGCACTTTGTAATGTTTATTTTGCTGAGCGCCAGTAAGTACTAAGATCAAAGTTTAGCAAGTGATCAGACTCAAGAGATTTAATCAGTAAGTAGGAAACTGGTTTCCAGTGCCTTGAGAGGCTAATGGATCTTGGAAACTCATTGAAAAAACAGTGACAAATCAAGGCTGGGAGGTCTGATTGGTACCTTCAGTGAGGCACAGAACATTTCAAAGCTATCTGAGAGTGCATATATAGCTGAAAGCTCTTGGAAAAATAAGCTGTTGCTTAAGAAATGATTCTAAATATAATACTGTGAACTCACTGCAAGCAGTTTAATATGTTAAACACCTAGAATCCACATTCAGTCAGGCCTGATGAATGGTTTGAACAACACTGTGTTAGTCTTACTTTGTTTTCACCTAATCTCTGGCTTGAGGGAACGGTTTTTGAGGTGAAAGAGTGGTATTACCTGGCAATATAAAAACATTTAAATCAGCCTTAACCTCAAAGAAAAATGCAATTTTTTTTGTCTGCAGCTGTTTCTGTCACTGCATTTTGTGTGCTTTTGTTTGTGGACTGACAACAAAAGCTGAGATTTATCACTGCGATTTGGATGCTTAACTGAAATATCTTAAACACAGAGAAAGAGAATTCCAAAGCTGCATCCTTGGTGAAGGCAAGGTGTGTCAACAGAGGATGATTGAACACACCAGTGCACCTTGGGGAGAAGTTAGTACATAAGTAGACTGAACCACCTCTCTGTTTCTCTTTCTTACAGTGGCAAAGGGAATGAGCATCCTTAACTGCAGCAACTCAGTTCTGTACCTGAACTCTGATGGGAGAGATCTGGGTGCAAGGCCTTGCTATTTGTAGCTGATCAGCAGTGACTCTTCATTTGCTGTCCATCTGTCCTTGGTGTGACGGTTTGGGAGTTCCCCGCCCCTCCACACTTTGAAATGACCCAGGCTAGACTCTCAGCCGGAGCTGGAAGTTAAGAGATGAAGCTCTATTTACAGCTCAGCACAATATACAAGCAAATATATACAGTATAAACAGGAATATTTACAGAAATATACAAGTTTAAGGTAATACAGACACACAACACCCCTCCCAGAAATCAGAGACCCCAGGAGGGGCTCCCAACCACCCTTCCACCTTCTCCCCACTCCCACACCTTACCCCAAGGTTTGGCTTATGCGCAAGGAGGATCGGCTGGGGAGGATTAGAAGAAAAGTGGTTAGTGAAGTTATTCAGCAGACAGGAGAAGCCAGAGCTGCTAGCCCAAGACCCAAGCAGCAAGCCAGCAAGTAAGTCCCTCGTGACCCAGACTGCCAGCTCGAGAGACTCTTACCTTCTTTGTTATGGTTTCCTTATACCTAAACATCGCAGCAAGCCTCTGAGTGAAGTAGACATCACCATTGTTTTTTTTCCTTCACAGCCTACAGTACAATTTTCTCTATTAAAAATATTCCAATTAGCTCAAAGCAGCACACTTGGCTGTTCATGTTTTCTGATGTACATCTCTGGAAAGGGTGCAGTAATTTCCACACTGAGCTGTGTAACTGCTCCCCGTTGCTCCTTGCTTGTCTCCAGATGCAACATTAATATTCCCTTCACATTCAAGGCAATTCATATAGGGCACTGACCTAAGTTTTCATCCAAGGGTCTCTCAATGATCCTTCATTTAGTCAGTCATGGAGGAAGCCATTTGCTCATTGTGCAACATAAAGTCTGTTGGTTCTGTTTATATCATATTGCTGTAAGAGGAATTCCTGATAAACTTAGAAAGTTTATTTTGCTTTTTATCATAATGAAAGACCAGGAAATAAAATATACAGTGAAAAACTGTATAAGGCATAACAACCCTAACTACATCAAATGTGCAATTTAGCTTCTGTGTCATTGAGAATTTATCTAGGAAATTCCTTGCAAGGAACAAAAATATACCATGAAGATGAACTACATTGGCTGTTCTCCTGACAGAACAATAGCAAGAGACTTCACACTCAGACAATCTGATACTACTTAGAGAGCCTTCTAGACAAGACGTCACATGTCACCTTTGGACTGACTGTCAAACACAGTAATAGATTTCCCAGTCATTTTCTGCATCTTGTGAAACTGGTGAGGTACTGGAAAGATGAGAAGCAGTGCCCTCAGAATATAGAATCCTAGAATGGTTTAGGTTGGAAGAGACCTCAAAGATCATCTAGTTCCAATCCCCCACCATAAGTAGCAAAACCTCCCACTAGAACAGGTTGCTCAAGGCCTCATCCAACATGCCAAACATGGCATAACACATCTTCTTCTGAATAAAAGATGAAACCAACTTACCTCTAAGCAATAGCAAAATGATATGCTGGGAATCTAAGAAGTTATAGAGCTGTAAGAGGATTTTGAAGTTTAGGAGGTGAAATGAGTTTATGAAATAAAGGTCTAGAAAAAACAAAATGAAATGAAACAGTTTAATTCTCTGTGTTTTTACCTGGCACTAAGATCATGCTCCTAAAATTTGTTTTCCTATTCTTTGTAAGCACATCCTTATTTCTCCCTTGATTTTGATGACACAGTCCTTTAAAATTTGTTAGAAATAATAAAATATGGAACCAGGGGACCCCCTTTTATCTAGCATACAACTGTATGTATGCTATGTATACAATTGTAACTGCGTGTGTTAGAAGTAGAATAGCAAGAAGGACTTCATAGCAGATTTGCAGTTTGTCCAGGAGATGTCTCTGTCTTCCTAAAATATACCAAAGCCGTTCGTGTTTCAAGGGATGTCTCCTATTACAGATGTTGGCTCCCTCAGCCTGCAGCTATGACCTCATATAAAAGCAATAGGCAGTCTGACCACTACGTATGCTGTGTTCTCTTGTGGGGGTTTGGCAGTCATTTCCAGCACAAACGCCTCATTTTCAGGCTGATGTTTTTAAAAACCATGGGAGATGAACAAACATTTGTGCTGCAGTCTTGGTTTTTTTTCCTCGTGCACTTCAACATAGGCAGCAGGCGAACCTGCTTGTTTTCTACAACCAAGTAATTTATTCTACAGTTCTACCACTGTGACCAATACCAATGGATTTTAAGGGACAGATACGACTCATGGGAACCTGCATCGTGAATATATCAATATTCCTGTTGAAATACATCACAAAGGAATTAAAGCCAGAAAGGGGTGTTTGGCAAGATTTTCAGTTCTACTGCACAGAATATGCAAAATAGAAGATAGTCTTGTGAGAGCCTGTAAAAAAGTTTGGCTAATGATACAGTAAAAGAATTTGCACTCTAAGAAATGGGTTTGGTTTTAGCAATACACAGGATAGCTGAAACACTCCTACTCCTAAGTCCTTTGGTTCTACTGGCTTCTGGGTTTTTCATTATCGTGTGGCTTTACTCTGTGCTTTCTGATATCAGCTTAGGTGAACCAAACCTCTATGAGGAGACAGACACAAAAATCTCTTTTTATATCTGGATAGAGCAAGCAAACAGTCTGCTTAGTCCTAGAATCATAGAATCACAGAATGGTAAGGTTGGAAGGGACCTCAAGGATCATCTAGTTCCAACCCCTATCATAGGCAGGGACACCTCCCACTAGTACAGGTCACTCAAGGCCTCATCCAACCTGGCCTTGAACACCTCCAGGCAGGGAGCAGCCACAACCTCCCTGGGCAACCTGTGCCAGTGCCTCACCACCCTCACTGCAAAGAACTTTCTCCTGACATCTAATCTAAATCTCCCCTCTGCCAGTTTAAACCCATTGCCCCTTGTCCTGTCATTGCAAGACCTTGTAAATAGTCCCTCCCAAACCTTCCTATAGGCTTCCTTCAGATACTGGAAGGCTACTCTAAGGTGTCCTGGAAGCCTTCTCTTCTCCAGGCTGCAGAGCCCCAACTCTCTCAGCCTGTCATAGCAGAGCTGCTGCAGCCCTCTGAGCATCTTTGTGGCCCTCCTTTACTAGCATATATTTATTCCTGAATTTCACTGACTTGTTGATGATCTTCAAGGGGAATTACAGAAATTGTGATGCCCACAACAGAATTTTATTCTCATGGAAGGAGGAATGAAATAGGTGAAATTTTAGTTTGGTGAACACATAGTGGGACTTTCAGATGATTTAGATGACAGTAATTGGATTTATACGAGCATTTACAGACTACTGTCGTTGAAGAATGAAGTATTGGTCCATGTGATGTTCCCAGGTGAATCTATGTGCTTGCATATTGGTTTACTAGTCGGCTTCATGAAGAGCAAGAAGGATGCAGGATAGGGTGATGCTGCAGTAGGGTTACTCTGCTTCTGGAAAGAAACAGAGAGCTGAGATTAGATGTTCCTCAAAATATTTCCTCAAGAAAATAAAAGGGCCATGGAGATACCCTCAACAAGAGGTTCGGACAAAGAAGCAAGGTTGAGCTTTTGTTCAAAAGATTAGACTCCAGTATGGATTTAGACTGGAGGGATTTATGGGTTCAATCTGAAGTCTCTGATGGCAGGAGGTGTCCTGTGGTGAGCATGTCATCTCTCTCAGCAAAGTATTTCTTTTAGCAAGCTGAGTGGCTATACTTAGGGGTAAGAAAAGAGAAGTTTCACCTGGGCTTCTGCTCAAGGCAACAAGACCAAATGTCATTCAGTTGTGTTGATCTTCATGACGTGATTCTCCTCAGGAACCAAAAAGTTTATTGAAGAGTCATTGAGACATCTGAGTGAAGCTCAACTGAAAAGGAAGCTGTTTGTACTTTTCAGGGGTTGACTTTCAGTGCCTCTGCAAAATCAGAGAAAAAGATACAATTTCCCTTCAGTTTTAAGGATTTCTTTTAAATTCTAACAGTAAAATCCTACTCATTTGTCTTTAAAACGCCAACCAGCAAGGATATAACACGGCAGTTACAGAGACCTGTTGAATATCACATTTCTTGGACACCCTGAATGAGGGCAGATTGTCCTGTGTGCTGTGGAAATGTTCCTATTACTCAGCTGGCTGACATGGGGGCTTTCATTGTTGGTGGTTTTGTTTTCGTGTTCTGCTTTGCAGCTGCACTTCCCTTCGGAAGAAATGTGGATCCTTTTGCTAACTCAGTCCTACCCAGAGTCCCCTGAACACAGTGGAGCCACTGATTCTTGGAGAGCCTGGAAGTCATTTCCAGCCTAGTGTGTTTCATTTTGAAGTTTAGTCAAATGGCACAGCCAGTGGGTTGGCCTGAAGAAAACAAAATCTCAAAGTGGAACTTTAAAAGAGATAGAAATCTAGGAATGGAGGGGAGGAGGATAACTTTGTGATGTCCCTAGAAAAGCAAAAACTTTATCTCAAATGCCAGAGCGATGTGAGCAGCTGAAAGGACTGGATTAAAGAGCTGAAATTCTGGGTGGAGTTTCAGGGTCAAAGGAATATTTCTGCAAGCCACTTCAGCAGTCAGCAGCCAGTCTGAACCCACTTGCCTTTCTACTGAGATTTCAGGCAAAATTCTCCTTAGAGATGGGGATGGACCTGCATCCTGAGGTGTACTGTGGCACCTGAGCGACATTATCCACTGCAATGTCACTTATAAAATCCTCTAAACTATTCTTAATTACCTACCAGCTTCTTTATTAGGAGCAATATTATTCTACTAACACAATGCTGCCTTTTCCTGAGCCACCTGCACATAGTGTTTCGTACAGATAAGCTGGTTTTGCAGCCCACTGGCCTGATAGCACCAGGGTGAGGTGGGCAGGAGGCAAAGTGTGAAGGGCTACGTGGGGCGGTGTTCTCAGTGGCTGCACACAAGATGAAGTGCAGAGAGTAAATGCTGCCTTGGAGCATGCCAGAGGAGCAATCAGGGGAACATCTGGAAAGCAGTAGTAACTGAGGAGCAATGGGACTCATTCTAGGACATGGCACACTGACAGCATTCAGAGAGCCTCCAAAATGGGCATCTTTTCAGCTCAGCAGAGGCCACCTGAGTGAATAGCAGTGGGGCTATTTCTGTTTATTTTTATCTTGTGTAACTGGATTTTTAACTAGTTGTAAAAATATCTATTTACTGAAGCCTGTCTTCTAAAAGAATAACTAATCTGTATTAAACTTTCTCAGGTGCTTAGCTAATAAGGCTCATCTGGTTACACATATTTGAAGACACTCTCGATGTTTATTTTACAGAGCTATATGTTTGCAGCTCCTATTTGACTGTCTAATAGCACTGGATCTGATCCATCTCTCTCATAGTCTCATTTTTCCTCAAGAAACTAAGTGTGACTTCCAAATCCCTAATTTCATCCTGATGTAGTCCTTGAAAGGCTCCTGCTCAGGGAACAAGGGGAGAATAAGTAAAATTTCAGTACATCTCCTGGACGTTTGTATTAGTAACTTCTGTAGTTTTAACTTATGTTTACACCAGCAAGGACAAGCAGCTTTTGCATAGTTCTTATGCTGTGTAAAGACGTAGACAGATGATTGAATTAGTGTGGTCTAAGCAAGCTTCTACAGGTCAGCTAAGAAGTAGTAATTACCTGTGTGTGAAGCACAGACTAGTATGAAGTTATGTGACTTAAATGGAAACTTCAATCAAATTAGTTTGTATCTGACAAGCCTGAACACCCACATTTAGGTGGTGTCCACTGGTGAATTCTAAATCACTAAAAAATGGGCAACACATCTGAACTTCATTATCACATAAAACTACCTCAGTTTCTGTACTGAACCCAGGAAAGTGGCCCAACAGCTGCTGCTGAAGTAGCTGGTTAGTGTCTTTCACAATGTCACAAAGGTGCTGTTGGAAAGAAGGTATTGCCAGGATTTCTGTAGCTGTTTCATGTGCCATTTTGCACCCTGCTGTGTGTTCTGGAAGCCCTGATGCAGGTAGTGTGGCCTGCAGTGATGGGGTTTTCTGCTTCCTATTTGCCTTAGGTATAGGTAGCAATAGGTACTTTTCAGGATAAGAAGGGGGTACAATCTTTTGGGCCAAATGGACAGTGAAGTGAAAATTTTCCTAGGGACACAGAAAGGATTGTGTGACTCTTAATCAAACTAAGTGAGCATTCAAAAATGATGGAATGCAGAGCAAGGATGAGGAAGGGACACAACATGCAGGAACATGCTGGGCAAGAGAGGGTCCTTCACATTCTTTTCTGACCTTCACATTCTTTTCCGAGCTGGGAGAAGAGAAGGCTTTGAGGAGACCTTATAGTAGCCTTCCAGTATCTGAAGGGGGTCTACAGGAAGGCTGGGGAGGGATTATTTACAAGGTCTTGCAATGACAGGACAAGGGGCAATGGGTTTAAACTGGCAGAGGGGAGATTTAGACTGGATGTTAGGAAGAAGTTCAGTGAGGGTGGTGAGGCACTGGAACATGTTGCTGCAAGGAGGTTGTTCAAGGCTGGAGGTGTTCAAGGCCAGGTTGGATGAGGCCTTGGGTGACCTGTACTAGTGGGAGGTGTCCCTGCCTATGGCAGGGGTTTAGAACTAGATGATCTTTGAGGTCCCTTCCAACCTTACCATTCCATGATTCTATGATTCCTTTATTTGACATCTTATCTAGATCTGCTAAGCCTGCCCAGTTTAAACTTTCCTTGTATTAATAAAGCCTCATACTAGAGGGTGGAAATGTTTGATTCCTTGGTTAGTTCATCTCATACTCTTCTTCAGCAACACAATTAAAAGTGTGAATACCCCTCTGTGCTCCCTCTCTAACTTAAATGGCAGAGTTGCAAACAAAAGGCGCTTTTGGCACAGGATCTTGACCTGTGTTTGGAAAGAAGGCAGAGATGGCGAGTGGCTGATGAGCTCCTGAAAATTTACAGTTTTCATTTTATACTTTCCATGCAGAGAAGGGAGATAGCTGAGAAATACGCTTCAAGGATACATGCTCAGGCACGTCTGACTCAGAGCACTTTCCAAGCCAATGCTTCTGGGCCTTCGCTTGCAATAAGTGCTGATGGAGCGTGAAGGTGTGAAAGGCACTTTTAAAAGAGGAGATGCATATACTGGAGAAACAGGAAGATAAGGACCATGCAGGGATACCTGGCTCCAGGGCCTGAGTACTGATTTGAAATGTACCATAAGCAGAGTTGTCTGCGCTTCAAATTTATTGCTGTCATAGAATGACAGTGACAACACTCTGGCCTGGAAGTGACCACCACTGACAAGAAGACATTGTGTCCTGCTTCAAAAGAGGACTCTCCTTCCCTTCTTCTACCTCTGTATCCATCATTAAATCTGACTCTAATAAGTAGTCATATAATTTTTGATTGGATTCCAGTAATGGGGTGAAGGTAGAGACTACATCAGCTCCCTCACCTACTGTATGCCACTGTATATCTCCTGACTTATTATTAGCAGATGTATAATTTAGACCATACTTTACTGGCGTCTTTTTCATCAGGTGATTCGTTATTGAAGAATATCAGCACTTTTACAGCCAGAAGGCTAACCCCATCATAGGCCACATCAAAAGGTGCATTGCCAGCAGATCAGAGAGGTGCTTCTGCCACTTTACTGCGCTCTGGTGAGACTTCACCTGGAGTACTGCATCCAGCTCCGGTACTCTCAACTCAGGAGGGACATGGACCTGATGCAACAGGGACAGAGGAGGGCCACAAAAAGATCAAGGAGTTGGAACACCTCTGCTATGAGGAGAGACTGAGGGAGCTGGGGGTGTTCAGCCTGGAGAAGACAAGGCTCCAGGGAGACCTAGTAGCAGCTTTCCAACACCCGAAGGGGGCCTGCAAGAAGGCCGCAGAGAGACTGCTTACAAAGGCCTGCAGTGGCAGGATGAGGGGCAATGGTTTTAAATCAGAGAAGAGGAGATTGGGTTTGGACATTAGGAGGAAGTTCTTTACCATGAGGGTAGTCAAACACCGGAGCAGGTTGTCCAGGCTGGTAGCTGAGGCCCCATCCCTGTAGATATACAAGTTCAGGCTCAACAGGGCTCTGGACAACTTGATCTAATGGAGGATGTCCCTGTTGACTGCAGCAAGGTTGGATTAGATGACCTTTGGAGGTCCCTTCTGACCCAAACCATTCCACAGTTCTGTGATTCTATGATGCCACTGTCAGCTAGGTGACATAAGCAGTTACACCAGTATGAGAGTGTTACCAAGTCAGTCACATCATATGCCTTATGTTTACAAAAATAAATCACTTGTTCCTTGTTACTCTAGTAATACAGAATTACTGCTTCTGCAGAGCAGCAGATAGTTTCTACCATCAGCTGTAAACAATTACTAAGCTGCTTGTCCTGATGATTTATAGCTTAGTTATGAAAGGGTGTACTGTCTTCCAGGCTGTTTGCTAAGCCCAGAGGAAGACCCTGAGTTAATGGTGGTGATGCTGTTGTATCACCTGCTGTGAACTAACACTAGGAATAAGTCAGATTTTTCTGAGGAATTTGCTTTGCAGTGCAAAAATCACTGATTTTTTTCCCCTCTGTAGTGGGAATACACCCACATGAAGTTATTTTTTGGTGAAAAGGTGATTTTTCCAGGGTGAAATTTTGGTTCAAACCAGAGATGACAATAGCATGAGGACATGGTCCAATGGAGATAGCACCCATGGGGACAAAACCGAGAAGTCAGAGTTCATGTTTTGAGTCTGCTGCTGATTCAAATCCTGTGTGAATTCCTCTGGAGCTCTGCTGCTTGGCCAGATATTTAATTTTTTATTGAACATTGTGAAAGTTCCTGGTTATATCACGTTGCAGAATGCATAACTTTTGATTTAAAATTTTGACTAATTCTTTACGGTAGAAGAATTATTTCCTAAATAGATCTAATAAGAAAAAACCAAAACCAACCAACAAACCAACCACACGAAAAACAGCCAAAAAAACTCCCAACAACAACAAAAAACAAACAAAAACCAACCCCCAACACAGATTTTCTTAAATTTTCTTAATGTTGGTTTAGTACTTGGTATCTTTTAAGGGTTAAAAAAAGTCAGTGATGAACAAATTGTAGCGTGTTAGTAGTTACTCTAAAGCTCTTTTTCCAGCTACATGTATCAAGCACCCTGGAGTTTTTGTTTGTTTGTGATAGTTGTTTTGTGTGATCATCTGTTATTAATTAGAGCATTGTGGGTCAGCTGGCTGTTCCAGTGATTAGTGGTATTGTTATAAAAGTTTGAACACTCCCTTAGTACGTGGGTGGTGGTGGTGGCAGTCGTGTTGATATCGTTGCTGTCTTTTTCATGGGACAGAGCTTTAGGTCTTGCTTGCTTGCTTAATTTCTACCAAATCTCAGTTCTTTTCACTTTCCTTTTTGAAGCGTTTGCAGCTTTACACTAACTGGTAAAGAATGGATCTTCTGAAGGTATAGGAATACTCACCTATAACTTCTGAAGGCATAGGAATATTCATATGCACAGTGCTCAGGAGGATAAGATACACATGCAATCTAGGAGATACCAGAATAACATTATGTACCTTAATAACTCACAGTTTTAGTTTTTTGTGAGTGCTCTCTAAAATGTAAAATAAAACAATAGGAAATGGATTTTAAATTAGACAGCTGCTTCTAAGAGAAAAATCAAGCCAGTCATTTTGATGTCAGATGGTAAATAAAGTTTATGTGAACCAGATCTCAGAAGGAATACAGCCATCAGTGTGGTATTTTGGTGCTGCTTATGTCATGCAATTGTGCTTTAAAGCTTGGCATTAGAGAAAGTTGTGGTTTTTCATGGCTTTTTGGTTTGGTTCGTTTATTTTTCCTTAATAATGATACTATCATTTCAGAGGTTGGTAACTTCTTGTGCTGGACCGTATAACACAAAACTGGAACCACTGAGCGTCTAATGAGAACTGCCGAGGCAATAGACATATGACTATTAACTGTGCAACTACTGCTGTAATTAGCAAGTGTGATGGCCAAAAGACATTTCTGGGAAAGCTTTATGTTCTGCAGGCTGTGAGGGCCAGGGAGAGCTCTGGAGAAGCACAGATTTTTGGACAGGGAGCCTTAAATATTGCTTCAGAGTTTAATGCGGTGAACCTAGTCACAAAGACAACTTGACAGAAGAATTCCTCTTACCCTGTTTCTTTACAAGCAATTTTCACAGGCAAGCTGGCTCTTACTGCATTACTTTAGCTGAAATACTGGTTAGGGCAGCAGAGCCTTATACAACAGAATCAGTAAGTTGCACCTATACCCAACCCAAATAACATTTCGTAGCAATCCTAATGTTTGACACAAACACCTTTGATATGTTCTGGCAGCAGCAGTAATTCAGCATTACTCCTTGATTTTCAAACTTTATGCATTGCTCTTTGTCTAACAGATTAACACCTTAATGTAAACTGTCTTAGCATTGATTGCACTTCACCCAAGAAATTTCATATCAGGCTTTTCATTGAATTGCTGTGATGCAATGAGGTAAAATTTGCTTAGTAGTACTGTACCTTTTTATTTAGGATGAATAGGGAAAGTAGATAAATACCTTCCTTGAATATCAGTAAATGCAATAATAATCTTTGTCCAAAAACTCAGACCAGGTACAGAACTAGACCTAAAAGTTTGTTTGCACACTATGTATGTCTTTTGTGGTTACGTTTGTGAGCTTAGAGGCAGTGAGCTGAGCACACTTTATGTGTGTATAAAGTATTGTAAAAGAAGTAAGACTAGAAATTCCTCCAGACATAGCAAAGGAAAGTTATATGATCCTTTTTGACATGTTCAGAGATGTCTTGCAGAGCCTGGCTGTGCAAAATTGAAGGCTGGGAAAAGCAGCCCTTCCTGTGAATCTTTGGAACTGCCAGGGTGAGAGTGGAGACAGACAGAACGACTCTAACTTAGCACACAGACACTTGTTGATAAAATGGTTCCTGAGCTAGTTCATTTGGATCCGTGCAGAGGGTAACACTCACCTGATGGCCAGTCACCACAGAGAAGGTGATGTGAGTCTCTTCTGTGAAGATTTTTGCAATAGCACGCAGCCATGAGCTGCCAGAAGATTCCCTGAAACACTTTTGTGCTCAGGTCATACGATTCTGCTGCACTGCAGTCCTTCAAGGGCACCCCGTGACAGGCATGAGCCAGCACCATAGGTTGTAGTAAAGTACTTACAAATCCTGTCTTGCTGTGTGTAAAAAGATTGTCCTACATGACTCTTTCTGCACCTACAGAAATGGTTTCTATTGACTATTTACAAATACCTGTGTACACTTTAGTTAATTCTACAGCAGGAACTGCCTGGAGGAGTCCCTGGCCTGGACAGATTCTCCATCCTAGATGCTAACACATAGATTACACAAGCAGAGAAGTCAAATGGTCTAGGCATGGCAGCAACTGTGTGATGCAATCTCTGGAACTGCCCAGAATTCCAGCCTGGACACCTCCTGCAGGAATTAGGCAAAGACTTTGCTATGAGGCTGCCTGAGAGCTCACATAATCACCCTGTCTTGCTTCAGTCCCTTGGACCACCTTCTTGGAGACTAGCTGGGAGCTCTGGGACCACCAGGGGAGCTAATTGCCTAAGTGAGCAGGCAGAGTCATGATACTAGCTGTACCACAGCTGTAACTACAGGACAAACTTGAATTTCTTCCTTACCTCATAAATTAAATTCACCAGTTCTTGCCACAAAGTGCAAAACAAAAGCCAAAATGATGAATCTGATTTGATAAGGCTGATTATCTGCTTCTACAGATGTAAAAGATGGACCATATAGATTATCTGGATTCAAAATAGGACATGATGTTACTTTTGGCAGCTATAATATTTATTGTGCTGAATGTGCTCTTTTGTATGTCTGGAAGTATACTGAGCACTTGCTTCAAGTGCTGGTTTTGTTGAGGATCTCTTCAGGTGATGGTGAAGAGCTGATAGTTTAAGGGAGAGTCAGTCACTAGAAGAAACCCAAGCTAATTCAGTTCTTGTTTCCCATTCTTCGTAGATCAGGACCTATTGCTCTTCTGGGCAGGAGAAGACAGCTCAGTAGTGTCCTCACTTACGTGTGCTGTGTTGAAAGCAGGAAAAGTAAATGGAACAGCTGGTATATCAAATTCATGCCTTCTAAATCACTTCACTGTGGTGACAACAGCACTATCAATATCCTCTTTCACTTCTCTGCTACATAGTCTTTTTTGTTTGAATATTCACAGGTCCCTTTGTCATGAGACTTCTCCAACTGAAAGCACCACTGTCCATGTATTTCAAGTGAAAAGGGACATTTCTATTTTTATTTTAAGATGATGCTTCCGCTGTTGACATGGAATATGTGTGATAATGGAAGTGTTAAAGCAGCCGTTTGCATCTCTGAAGTGATGCTGGACAGAGGAAGGAATTGTTATCGCATGCCAAAGGTTTGTGCCTTACCCTTAGTTCAGGTCATGCAGAACTTGGATAGCATTTTGGGTACAGTGTTGGGGTTTGTTTAGCTTTGGATCATTTATATTCATCTAGGCTATTTCTGGAAAAAGCATTTCCTAGACCAGAGCTTCAACCTCTCCTTCTGTTTTCTGCTTCTACTTCTCTCTAACATGAAATGCAATTTTGTCTTTTTACTCTGTTTTTCTTGTCCCAGTCCCCCCCTCACTTATCCATATTCCAGGTCTGAGAAGGTAACTTTTGTGTTTGATCAGCCCAGTTTGCCTCATGTTGTCACAATGCTATCTGACACTCACTGGTCTATCTATCTCCATCTAATTCTGCATCTGCTCTTCAGCTTGTTAGAAGCACACTAGGGAGAGGCTCTTGTTTTCTGTGCTGGCAGCTAATGCAGGTATGCCCTGTGATCCCACTGATGATTGTGACGGTTTGGGAGTTCCCCGCCCCCCCACACTTTGAAATGACCCAGACTAGATCTCAGCCGGACTGGAAGTTAAGAGATGAAGCTATATTTACAGCTCAGCACAATATACAAGCAAATATATACAGTATATACAGGAATATTTACAGAAATATACAAGTTTAAGGTAATACAGACACACAACACCCCTCCCAGAAATCAGAGACCCCAGGAGGGGCTCCCAACCACCCTTCCACCTTCTCCCCACTCCCACACCTTACCCCAAGGTTTGGCTTACGTGCAAGGAGGATCGGCTGGGGAGGATTAGAAGAAAAGTGGTTAGTGAAGTTATTCAACAGAGAGGAGAAGCCAGAGCTGCTAGCCCAAGACCCAAGCAGCAAGCCAGCCAGCAAGAAAGTAAGTCCCTCGTGACCCAGACTGCCAGCTCGAGAGACTCTTATCTTTTTGTTTTGGTTTTCTTATACCTAAACATCACAGCAAGCCTCTGAGTGAAGTAGGCATCACCACTGTTTTCCTTCACAGCCTTTAGTACAATTTTTCTCTATTAAAATATTCCAATTAGCTCAAACCAGCACAATGATCCTAGGCTCTTTGAAAATATAAATTAATAAAACTGGATTAGTAAAAACAATGTCATGCAGAGGGATAGGAAAGTGAAAGGAATTACAGTAGCCAGTAGGGGTGCCTAGCAGGAGCTGCTAAACTGAGGATCTACTGTACGAGGTGTGTGCATTGTGCTGAGGGGCTAGTCCTAGCCTCATCCTGTGGGCTGGAAACTTGTTAACAACTGGAGCACATCTTCTGGTTTTGTTTTCATCTAAAGGCAATAGAGTGCATAGTCTCTAAGACTACTCTGTGAAGTGAAACATAACAAGTGGTGGTGGTGGTGGGTGTTGGGATGGTCACTTCAGAAGGATTCTATTGAGCCAGACTAAAATGCTTCTGTAGACACACCCTCACTATCTGCCTATCTTCATTATCATTGGTCATTACACCATGAAATTAACAAAAAACATAAATATTACTGCCAGGTAAATGGTCTGGGTTTTTTTAAGATTGAGATCTGAATTGTAAATTTATATTTATCAGCTTAGAGTGATTTGTTAGAAAAGACAAATTATTTCCTTCTGTATAGCGTTTGGAATGACAGGAGTAGCTTTATAGAGCCCAGTGGATCGAGCATGACACTGGACACAGGGGTTTAATTTAAACCTAAAGTAGTAGACACTAAAATGTGCTAACCAAGAGCATCTTGCATATAATAGATTTCAAAGATGTTCCTAATCCTCTTGGATTATAGGGTACTTTGATAGCAACTTGGCACTGCAGTATCTTGTCTTTTAAAATGTCACCATACTTTTCAACTAGCTAAATTTTGCCACTTACATGTCCAGAAGTGAGTGGTGATGAAACTGGAAAGAAAAGAGGAATAACAAAGAGATATCTATGTAGGCATCACCAAGAATTGTTGCATATTTCTTATTTCATTCTTTGACTTTTGCTGACAGTAGTTATCCACACTGCCATTTATTTTTGGCTATGACGTGGCAAGTGAAGCAAAATGCGAGACTCGCCTTGGTACTACCAGACTTCCTACTTGATGTGACACAGTGGAAGGATGAAATAAGATACCTAAGCATGACTTTCCAGTGCCTATAAGACTTGTGCTGGTTTGAGCTAATTGGAATATTTTTAATAGTGAAAATTATACTATAGGCTGTGAAGGTAAAACCATGGTGATGTCTACTTCACTCATAGGCTTGCTGTGATGTTTAGGTATAAGAAAACCAAAACAAAGAAGATAAGAGAGTCTCTCGAGATGGCAGTCTGGGTCATGAGGGACTGGCTTGNTATTTCTGTAAATATTCCTGTATATACTGTATATATTTGCTTGTATATTGTGCTGAGCTTCATCTTTTAACTTCCAGCCGGCTGAGTATTAGTCTGGGTCATTTTAGGGTGTGGGGGAGCGGGGAACTCCCAAACCATCACAAGACTATAGAGAGTTGCAGATTCAGTTTGGTACCTGGGTAATTTTAAAGCTGGTTTAAAGTGCAAACTTTCTAAAACCTGCAGTTTTCAGCACATTGCTCTCGTTCCATTTGGTGGTTTGGTTTGGTTTTTGTTGGTTAGGGTTTTTGTTTGGTCGGGGTTTTGTCCTTTTTTTTTCTTGGGGGGTATGTGTGTGTTTTAGTTTTAATAAAACCTGTAAAGTAACTTAAGCCTTAAATATCTACTTTTTATGTTTCTTCCACTAGTTGAAGCACCGATTTCTATTTCTTACAAATGCTCGTTGCACAGAAGGTTGTGGGAGTACATATGTGCATGTGTGTATGTGTGTGTGTAGTATATTGCTTCCTCTTTTCAAAGCTTTGTCCAAACACCAGCTAATTGATTTGACATGCTGAAAGAGAAGCTCAGTGCAACCAAGTTATTTTGGTATGAAAGACATTTCCAGTCATCTCCGTTCAATAATTGCAACCACAACTTCAAAGATGATACAGATGCAAATGGAAGTGTGTGATCTTGTTCTATCTGGATTTGATTTCTTTCCCCTTTTGCTCTGAAATACTCATCCTCCCCTTCCTGCTGGGATCAATGATGGCTGGGACTGCCACGTACAATGAAGCTATACAAGTCCCGAGTGATTGAATTTTACTCCAGGGATATAACTCCAATTCCCTCTTCCTCTTCTTTAATAGGACTGGCCCTAATTTTATGCATATTCTGTGAGTTGTATCCAAAATGCAGGTCTGAATCACATCTCATAGGAGAAGAATGGAGAATTATGATGCTTATCTTCTAATAGGCCCTGTTCTGAGATCATATTCTCTTATCTCTTTCCAAATTCAAATCTTCCATATGGAAGAACAATAAATTGTTGTTGACTAGTGAATACCCATAAAGGTCTTGCAGAGGATAAATCACACTATATATCTTGACATTCCTAAGCATATTCCTCCAGTCAGAGATGCTGAGCATCAAGTCTGTACAGATGGAAGTTTTGAAGAAATCAGGTAGTCCAAAGTTTTTGTTAATTATGTGAAATCCACCAGGAACTTTGAAATTGCTGCTTATTTTGCATGAAAGACTTCCAGATGGTATTGGAACTGCTTTGTGATCCTGTCTCCTTGTAGCTGTACATGTCAGTAAGTATTGTGCTAGAAAGTTTCAGCAATGCTGTCTCCTGTTTGTGGAACACACTGTCATGACAATTAACCATCATCTGCACAGAAGATGAGAACTCTGGAGCAGCTTAAAGCTGCATCATTTTGTCTACTTGCCTTGCCCAGAAGTCAGACTGCTCTGAGTGTGGCCCTATATAGCAATGTATCATACCACAGCTCTACCTCAGTGCCTGACACCTTGGTAGAAGCTGCTCATTAGCACATGGATGCTGCAGGAAGGTTGAAAGCACAGTACTGGGGAGAGAGGAAAAGCCTAGTCTTTGAGTGGACTTCAAGCATGACAAAAAGGTGAGATGTCCTTACTTCTGCCTGCTGAGATAGGTATAAAGTTGCAAGAGGGGGAAATGAACCCCCTTGATACAAAGGACAAATCACATGAGAGGGTGGAAGGGCTGCGGGCTCATAACCACCACCTTCCCCGCTCACGGTTGCACTAATGGTTCCTGTGGCAGTCACAGTTTCAGTGACCTGCTTCCAATGGCTTATGCAAAACTAGCTTTGTACTGCAGAGACTGAGCCTTGTCAGGCCCTGTCTGATGAAAACAGAGCAACAGTGACTTCACAGAGCTTGCACCAACCAGCAGCTTTGAGCACTTGGTGGCAATTTAATTTTTTCTCCTCTCTTCCTTTTTCTGTTTTGAATGGAGTTAATCTACATGTAATTTCATTTAAAAACAGAAAGTTCCTTACCCAAGTGTCCTATTTCATGGGCTAGGTTTTAGCTTACCACCACCACCACAAGTAAGTGCTGAAGATGGGGGTGTCAGATGCCCTGACCTGACCATGCTATGGCACAGCAGCAGTAACTCAGTGTCCAGATACCAGTTCAGTCAGGAGTGCAGATTTGAAGGGTATTTCCTGCTTCACTCAGCAGATCAAGCTCTGCTTAACATTATAAAGCAGCTTCAGGGTGCAAGGTAAAGCAGGGTGCACCTAGTCTGCTTCAGCTGTTACAGGCAGCCTGGAGCTGGTCAGAAAGAAAATCCATTAAATACGTTCATCACCAGTGTCCTCATTTCCAGCTGCTTGTCATTCTTACCAATACCCTCTGCCCCCTCCAAAACCACCTGAAAATCAAGATGCTTTTGGTACCTGCCTGCAGTGCTGCTCCCTGGCTAGCTGGAAAGTACATAGCAGGGATATTTCACATTGTTTTGTGTGTAACTTTTTTCTTTTTTTTTTTTCCCCTTCCTGAGGTAAAGATTGCATTAGAAAGGATTCACTTTTGTTGTTTCAGCAAACAGAGCCAACTGGCAGCCAGTTTGGTGTTTATATCACAGCTGTTTCTTCTCCAGGGCAAAGATTTTAGTGTTGTGCAAAATGATATTGTTACACTCAGGTTAGGAGAAATACTTTTCTCTCCATTGCAGATATAAAAGTGACAGCCTGTGGGAGCAGAGATCTGTCTCAGGTATGCGTTGCTGTAGGCACAGTTTAGCTTTGCTTATGGTTTAAAAATGGGAAAAAATACATGGAGAAGAGAGCAATTTTTCCTTGTGTAGCATATGAGCAGCATTTTGTAGCATTGCTGATGATGTTCCAAAGGAAATAGGCAAAATAAAAACTGAAAAATAAAACCACAACAAAAATATTCTAAACAATTTCACTCTCTCTAAAACAAAACTGATCTGGCAGATTCACAGCCAGTTTCAATTTCTTGACTCCATGAATGGCTTCATACATTAGGACTTCAGAATGTAGGTTGGTGCATCTTCCAAGATTTATTCTAGAGCCATGGATCATCTCCTGAGAAATGTCCATTCCTGCCTGGGTACCTTTATAAATCGAAAGGTCTGGTGTAGTGGTGTTATGATCTAGAATATGGTCCTTTGAATGACACTACCCAAAAGTACCAAAGTATGAGAAAACAGTTTATGGGGAACCCTGAAAAGTGCTAAGACCTTGAACTTCTGATATTGTAAGAAAACACAGTACAGAGAGGGGAATATGTATCAATGGGGTTGTGGTTACCTATGATGCTGATGCAGCACTTTGAAATACCCTGGTTTAGTGGTATTTTTTAAGAGTCTCTGCTTTCACAGAAGTTAGTCTTTCTGATAATGAAATAATCAAGAATTAAGGCTGACTTAAATCAATAGAATGAAATCTTTCACTCTGGTGATCTCAGTGGGCCAGAACGTGGTGGCTGTAAGTTGGCACAGATCCACAAAGCCTCACCCAACTTTGCTGCAGCGTGACAACGAGCTGAATGATGCTTTCAGTTTGTTAACTGACTGGTGTAGGCTGTGTATCCATCCAGGAACATGATGTGCAGAAGTCACAGCTTGGCTCTGAATGAATACCAGTACTCTGTAAATCACTGCTGAATCCCACGTACTCAGGAGCCAAGGGGGCCTGGGAAAAGCCAGGTCAGTTTTGCTTACTCCAGGTTTCCAAGGTGGTTTAGAAGCCCGGAATTTTCTACCCTCTTTGGTCCCCAAAACCCTAAAGCTAGTGCTAAGTCGAGCATCTCCCTGTTCTTGATTGGCACTTTGAGCAGTTGTGTGCTGAATATATGAAACAGACAGTACTATCAGAAGACTTTCTCAAGCACATTCACTTTGATTAACATATTTTTAAAAGGTTCTAGAGAACTTACAGACCTTTTCTTAGACTCCCCACTCTCTGCTCCAGTTCTGACCTCATTCTTCCTGTGAGTCTTTCCTTGGAGAGTGTCCTAGGTTTGGCAGGTTTACTTCTCTGTTTTCTTTGTCCAGGTTGGTCTTCTGGCATATGATTTGGATGCTCTCTTTTGTCAGTATGATTTCCTTTTTGAATTGAACTCCCTTTTGCTGATCTTTTAACCAAACTTTTACACAGCTGAATTTCAGCCACCAGATGGACCCATCCCAACAAATCACTGTCCTCAGAACTGGTCCAGTTCCAGAGTTATTTAAAGTAGTTCATAATCCACTAGTAGATGCTCCCCTCTGTCACACCATGGTGGAATAGAAAGAATTGTTATTACTGAGGTCAAGGCATTGCCACATAAAATGAGGTTCACAATGCAAGTGGGCACATACGATTTTGTGCAGAGATACTGCACCCTACTGCATGCTCACTTGAATGGCAGATAAGTAACACATGTATGTACTCATGTGCAGAAAAGCTGAGCCTCTTTTAATCTTCAAGTCATATGGGCTTAAGTGGAAACAATATCCAAGTGAAACAGCTAACTCACAGTCCCTAGCACAGCTCAGTGCTGTCCCCACTGAGAGAGTTTTACAGACTCTCTTTCTAGAAAAATGTAGCAAGGTATTCCTAGACAATGGCCCCTTATCATAAAAGCTTTACACTTCAAGCAAAATATACTAGTTCAGATTTATCCAAACATATGGGAACTAAAGGCAACTTGTTCTTAAAAAGAACTTTTAAAAGGACACTTTGGGACGTGCCGTTACCTCAGTAATTTATTA
>VWYK01055997.1:0-11127 GCA_013399775.1 Semnornis frantzii | reverse complement strand
TCTTTTAAAAAGATAGATAGAGGAAGTTGAAATGTACTTACCCTGTATCTGAAGTAATAAAAATATTTCACTGAAAACCTTCAGTCTGAAGACTATTTTGAAGTGCAGTGGGTGAAATGAAATGAGCCTTGCTGACTGTTCTTTTTGTTTATTTTGTTTTGTGAAGTCCTGGATGAAAACAATCAGAACATCACAATCTGTGTACCTGAATTTAGTCAAGGCCTGCACAGAGATGAAAACCTGGTTACTGGCTTGGGTACTACCATTTTGTTTGGCTGCATTTTATATTCTTGGTAAGTTTGGGAGTTTGCAGTTACTTCACTGTATATTGTGGTCTGACTAGCGAAAGCTTATAGCAGGCCTCATGCAGACAAAGTACTGGATAGAAGCAGAGTACAACTGAGCTGTAAGGTTCATATTCTCAGTTTCGCAATGGTTAGATATGTGAGCCAAATAGAGCTTTTGAAACAGATCTATTTCATTAAAGACAGATAGAACAATTTACATCTAGAGGTGGAGGAGGAAAAAAATTTAACACAGAATCACACAGATTGTTAGCACCTGGAAGGGACCTTCAAGAATCATCCNCCTTTCCTCAGAAGGGAGGTATTCCACTGTCTTCATTATCTTTGTCATTCTGCACTGGACTCTTTGACGCAGTTCCCTGAGGTCATTATTGTACTGAGGGAACCAGAACTGGACACAATATTCCAAATGTGGCCTCCCCAGAACAGAATAGAGGGGGAGGAGAACATTTCTCAACCTGCTAACCACAGGCCTCCTAATACAACCCAGGATGGCGTTGGCCTTCTTCGCCACAACAGCATATTGCTGGCTCATGGTCACCCTGTTGTTCACCAGGACTCCCAGGTCCTTTTCCCCTTCACTGGTCTCCAACAGATCAACCCCCAACCTATAGCGGTCAGTGGGGTTGTTTGCTATGTACAAGTCTCTACACTTGGCCTTGTTTCCAGCTGTCCATCACACCAGAATGTCTCAGGATGCTTCGATTCTGCTTTTTTTTTTTTTATCTTGAAGAAAATTTCTATCCAGTTATGTCCATCTAAAACTCTCTGTAAAATTTATGTAACCTCCTCATGAAGCTATAACTGTTCCATGAGAGTCTTCAAAACAAATGAAACTGTTTGGGAGGGTTTAGGTCTTCCTTTAAACAAGAGATGAGCATGGTATTGCTGTAAGGATTTTCCAGCAATCTCCTGCTCTAAAAAAGTCTGTTTAGGCCTGTATAGTTCTGATGCTCACTTTGTGTTATTGCAGCTCAAATCAATAAATTAAATTGTGCCCCAGGATGTGGGGAGAGGGAGTGAGCTGCTGTGAGTTGAAAGGTGATGTATCTCTTGACTGTGCAAGTTTCCATAAGACAGTACTGCCTCTCTGCTTCAGGTTTTTGATCAGGTTCTGCTTCTGATTCAGTCTGCTTCTGAATTCACATACTGGAACTCCTTCATAGCTTTGAACTGAAAATGGGAGATTTTCTGAAGAGGTAGCACAGCTACTCTTCTGCTATCAAATATGCATGTGTTCCACTTAATTCTGCTATCAAATATATGTACTATTGACCTAGCTTACATTAGAAAAGTTTTGTAGTGCCTCGGGAGGGTGTTTTTGGGAATACAGGCAACCTTCATGTAGCCTACAGGGGAATTGCACCATGTAGCTAGGGAGATAAGAAGGCCTTCAAGGGCAATGCTCAGGAAGCCTTGGTGTGTACAGCAGAGCATTAACATCCTATGACTAATGGGAAGTTTGCATTACACGTCCTGAAAGGGGAAGACTGGTAAAGAAATGTTTCTAATCACAAGAAACCACAAAAGATTCCCTCTAGACAACTACAGCCACAGAAGGAAGTGATTTCCAGCAAATGGTATGCTCATAACAGTGGTTGGTTATTCACTTTTGAAAACTGACTGACCAATGGCCTGTTATTCACTGGCAAAGCCTCTACAAAAATGTAAGTGAGGTTGATATAAAAGTATTGACTGTGCACAGCAGGAGACATCTCTTCTGAATTGCAGAGTGGAGCACTTAGCTATTTGCTGCTGTCTGGTGGTGATGAATTCAGGGCTGACCTATTTTCAAGCTTGTGATTCAGCCTGAGTTGGCCAGTGGCTGTATGTCAGACTGGTTTTCACTTGTGCAGGAAAAAACTTTCACATGCTTAGCATTTGATGCTATATCCAGGCAAATGCTTGTCTTAGACATGGGAGTAGCCTCATTAATGTTTGCTGTGGTGTTAAAAAAAAATCACTGTGTTGGGCTTATACATGTGCCAAGGATTTTGACACTTAACCTTTTTTTTTTTTTTTTCTAGTTTAACCTCAACAACACGTGCAAGTTCAGAGGCACTGAGAGGAATATACGCAGCACCTGAAACTGAAGTGAGTTCTGCCTTCCGCCCACAAGATTTCTTTGCAGGCTTCCTTATGTGCTTTTCTTGCAGTCGTTTTCATGGCTGAGTTATCTATTACTAGGCGAAGACAAAAGTTTGCTCATAGCTAAGTGCCTCAGGATATGGACTTAGAACACTTGTCCACACTGGCCCTCTGTAACTGCCTCTGCCTCTGCCACCTCCTGCTGCTGTTGCTCCTGTTAAGCATGTGGCTTGGGCCTGCTCCACGCGGCCAGATCTGCTACCTCAAGTAGGGGCCTGCATCCAAAGAGAATCCATTTCAGTCCAGATAATCCACTGCCATCCAGCCTCGTTTTGTATAGATATGTCTGTGTATGTTCCTTTCTCTAATACCTCTGCAACTTCCCTTTCCCTTAAATACCTTCTTTTGTTAAAAGATTACTTTTTCGTTTGTTTGTTTGTTTGTTTTGTTTTGTTTAACTTCTAACAGTGCAAGGCTGTTCTTTGATTGTTTTACCCTTTTATTTTTCTCTTGCCTGAATTTTTGCCACATGGGTACAGGGGGAGAGAGGAGGCAACTTAAATTCTCTTCTGTTGGCCTTTTTGGCTCTGGGCAAGCTTATAGGGCCACAGAAGATTGGCCAGTTGCTGGTCTCATGGCACTGCCCTTAAATAACTGAAATAATTGGAGTCTCTTGCAGTTGATAACATCCTGCAGACTTCTTGCAGATATTGTTATGCACCACGTGTCCTTTCACTTAAATGAAGAGTCTGATGGGAAGTGGAGATGTTCTTTAACATTTTCAGTCCCGGTCACCTTTGTTCTCATAGCAATTGACAAGATCCCAAGTTCTTATCTGTTAATCCCACACATAAGTACTTCCTTTCGTTTTGCCTATAGTTTCATCTTGGATTATGTTTATTCTCCCTATTTCAACAGTAATGTTTTCATTCTACCTGCCCATTTCTTTGGCCACCTTCTCCTGAGAACACTGAGAAACACTGGGAAAGAGTAGGGTTTTGCTACAGTTACCCCTTACTTAGGCTTGCTAGTGTTTTTCTTAGCATGTGAGTGGGTTTATGGAGGATGAATCTCCATCCCTAGGTCTCTACATTGGTGATACTTGCATCTGCAGTTCTAACTTCTGTTTTTCAAAGTCTTAAATCAAAGTGTCTGTGAGAATCCAAACATGCAGAAGAATCTGCATATTAGTGTTTGCAGCAGCTGGACACAGGATGGCGAGATGTATTTCATACTGGAAGTGTGTCAGTGCCAGAGGAACTTCCCCCTGGCAGGATGATACAACTGGGTGGGGGTGCTGGTGCCAGCGCTGAGGAGCTAAGTGCCTGGTGGCTCTTTACACTGTCCCCAGCCCTCACAGATGGGCAGCCTGCCAGCAGGCTGATCCTCAAGCACTGGGACATGCTTAGCCCATCTCGGGCAGACAGGGCAAGACCCCTACCTTCCTGCCCTGTGCTGATGAGGGGAATTATGGGGAGAAAACTGGCACAGCATGGCCGGTGGATGTGGATGTGGCCCCCTTGCTGGGAAGGCCCTGCTTGTCTGCTGCAATGCTTGCTGACAGGATTATTTCCAGATGGTTTGCTTTTAAAGAGCCATAGAAGAGCCATAGAACGTGAATACAACTAAATGACTAGTGAAGAGCAACTAATTGCACTCTGATTACTTTCCCTGTGGCAACCGGCCTTTGTCTCCTGGCCAAGAGTGTCAAAGTAGTTCTGCAGTTGCTCCTAGTGTGCAGAGGGTCTGTTGGAGTCTGTACCACACACAACTGAGCATTAGGAGAGGTTAGCACTATGTGGGCCAGTATCACTTGTTTCATCACCCTGTGTGTGCAGGGACTTCATTGCAGCCATTTGAGGGAAAAGTTTGAGGGAGTGCTTCAGAATGTGAGTGCAACCTAAGGGGAGCTGAGGCTGGTGCTTAGATGAGTAGGAGGCACAGCAAGAGGAAGAGATGCCGAATAAGGGGTTTATTTAAATATTTTGCCAGTGTCTTAAAGAATTAATTTTTGGGCTTTTCCTAAGTGTATGGACTCATTGGGTAGGTGTAATTATGGATACACGGTGTAAAAGCTGCCATTTGATATCTCTGTTGGTCACTTTACCTTGAAGGCTTACTATATGATTTTTGGAGGGGTGAGGAAGACTTGCATCTGACCTGTGCCAACTGAGGAGAGAGTCTAGTATGCGAAGTGTAAGATTACAGGGGTTCATAAGGGCGAGGCGTGCCAGACAAACTGGGGCACCGAGATTGTGGTTTTACACAGTGTCCTCGTAGCCTTCGAGCATTCAGGTGATTCCAGCATAAGTGATTTGACTAATCCCTTAACACCTGCACCACTGATTACTAGTCCTAACAAAACTTTGCAAAGCAACTGTATTTCTGTGTCATCCTTGCTGCTCCTCTATGATCCAGACATCCTCGGAGTCAGTCTTGTGATTGTTCCTTATCAGTAATGGAGGGTTTCAAAGACACGTTGTATGGCCTAGGATGCTGACATTATCTTGGTTGTCCAGGACTATCTTTTATTGTTCATGGATGGTTCTAAGCTTCCAAGATGCTAATCCTTATTGCCAGGGTCAGTCTGACTTACAGAATCGTAGAATCATAGAATAGTAAGNTAAACCCATTGCCCCTCGTCCTGTCATTGCAAGACCTTGTAAATAGTCCCTCCCCAGCCTTCACATAGGCCTCCTTCAGATACTGGAAGGCTACTCTAAGGCCTCCTCAAAGCCTTCTCTTCTCCGGGCTGCAGGGCCCCAACTCTTGTAGCCTGTCCTCACAGGAGAGCTGCAGCCCTCTCATCATCTTTGTGGCCCTCCTCTGGACCTGCTCCAACACTTCAATGTCCTTCCTGTGCTGGGGGCTCCAGAACTGCGCACAGTACACCAGGTGGGGTCTGATGAGAGCAGAGCAAAGGGGCAGAATCCCCTCCCTTGCCCTGCTGGCCATGCTGCTCTCGATGCAGCCCAAGACTCGGTTGGTGTCTGAGCTGCATGTGCACACTGCAGGCTCATGGTTTGTTTTACTTAAGCATGAATAATACCAAAGTCTCCAGTGAAAGTCTCTGCTTTGTTACGTTGCAGTGTATACTGTGAACTGATATACACTAACGAAGTTTCTTTCATACTCTATAGACTTCATACTTTCATACTCTAAAGACTGATTGATATAATAACTCATTAAGGGAATTTGCCTAACAGAGTTAATTGTCTTCATCAAACCACAACAACAGTTAATCTAAGAGTAGAATTTTATCAGAACAAGGAATGTTGATGACACACTACTGAAAGTGCTGAGTTGCACTGTGATCTGGTGCAGAAAGTGCACTTACATATTTACTGAGCAAACAGCACTCTTTTCTCATTGACTGTACTGCTCAACACAAGAAGAATAAATTTCAGCTTTCCTTTTTCCATCAGTTAAAAAAATATTTTAAAAATCCTCATTTAAATAAAGCAGTAAAAACAGCTTTCTGGCTCTTTTTCAGCAAAATCTTGCAAAAATAAGCATTTCTGACTTAAGCTTTTGCAATTGTGGTTTCCAACCTGTGCATCAGGGTTTTAAGGGTCTTAATTTCAATAAAGAATTTCTAGCTTAAAAAGCACCTAGATGCCAATCTGAAGAGGTAGTTCCCTTCTAAACTAGTGTGTGGCCACTTTACTGTGGCGTTTCCGCCATTTTGTTATAATCGCTTGCACTAGTGTTTGAGATTGAGTTACGTAAAATGGGTACAGTAATTCCTAAAGAATAGTTAAGTTGCTCCAAATCTTACTGAGCAGGTTTTCCTGAAGCTTAGAAACTCTTTTTGTGAAGTACTTGGCAAATCCTAATTTTGTTTTTTTGCCAGTTGGAAATGCAAACTAGGCTCTTCCAAGTCAGTGTTTGTAACAAAGACATAAAAGATCTTCCTTCACAAACTGTTCTGCTTCTTTGCTGTAACACAGGCTCTTACCCTTTCTGTTTTTCATTTCACAGGTAGCTCGTTGCTGCTTTTGTTGCGTGCCTGATGGAGACGGTAATCACATTTTTTCTGCACAATCTACCTTTCTCGTGGCTTTCAGACCAAAGCCAAGGGAGTAAGGAGACAGCTGCAGGTGGAAAGCTGCTTGTATCCACATTCTGTAGCGTATCAGACTGAATGACGCAACAGAATTGCTTAAAGTTAGGTATAGAAGGAAGCAAGAGATGTAGCAATGCCGTTGTAGAATTTGGCTAAGTTAATTTGGCTTCTTGGTGAGAACAGGCTAGTTAATAATTCCTTGAAGGACATTTCATTGCTGCAGTACACAAAGAGTAATCTCTGCTGTTAGCATGCTTGTGGGTGTAACTGACTGCTGGATTTTTGGCTCATCAGCTCTGCAGAGACTACTGTTTAGGAGTGAATTAGGAAAGGAACATCCTTACCAGAAGAATATTCCACATGTAGAGCAACTTAATGGCCTGAATGCTTGAAAACTAGCCGGTGGGCCAGGAAGCTGATACAGGGCAGGATTTCAGTGGCAGCCAAGCTTGGGCCCATGCCCTGAGGGCAAGGAAGTGTTGAACAGTTGCTTTTCTAAATCACACCTTGGATGTTTCTCTGTGTTCTTCGTGAAACTAGCTGCCTTTTTCAGTTCTAATTAAATTTACAAAAGATTTCTTGCTCCTGTGTCTTACAGCTGATGCTGAAGACCACGTTACGAAGAGGGGAGGCCAGACTGTGATTTATGATGAGAAGAAAGGCACAGTGTACAGTTATGCCTACTTCCACTTTGTTTTCTTCTTGGCTTCGCTCTATGTGATGATGACAGTAACTCACTGGTTTCAGTAAGTGTGTTTCTTTAAAGCTGAGAAATTCAGCTGTGTTGAGATGGGAAGTGTGTTAAGTGTGTTAAGTGTGAAGCCAGAAGAGATCTTGTAATTCCTTCCCAGGTGATTCTCGAGCAAAATCTTGCTCTAAAAAGAGCTGCTCTCCTCTGCCTTGTGCCTGAGGTCACTCAATTTGGGAACACTTAAATGAACATATCAGTTAGAAAGTCCTTAAGATCTGTGCATAGAATCATAGAATCATAGAATGGTAAGGTTGGAAGGGACCTCAAGGATCATCTAGTTCCACCCCCCTCCCATAGGCAGGGACACCTCCCACTAGTACAGGTCACTCAAGGCCTCGTCCATCCTGGCCTTGAAGACCTCCAGGGAGGGAGCAGCCACAACCTCCCTGGGCAACCAGTTCCAGTGCCTCACCACCCTCACTGGAAAGAACTTCCTCCTAACATGTAGTATAAATCTCCCCTCTGCCAGTTTAAACCCATTGCCCCTCGTCCTGTCATTGCAAGACCTTGGAAATAGTCCCTCCCGAGCCTTCCTGTAGGCCCCCTTCAGATACTGGAAGGCTACTCTAAGGTCTCCTGGAAACCTTCTCTTCTCCAGGCTGCAGAGCCCCAACTCTATCAGCCTGTCCTCACAACGGAGCTGCTGCAGCCCTCTGATCATCTTCGGGGCCCTCCTCTGGACCCACTCCAACACTTCCATGTCCTTCCTGTGCTGAGGGCTCCAGAACGGCACAGAGTACTCCAGGTGGGGTCTGACAAGAGCAGAGTAAAGGGCCAGAATCCCCTCCCTTGCCCTGCCAGCCACGCTGCATGTACAGCTGTGTTTCAGCCTTTCTCCTCCAATTCTCACGAGGGCATAACCCGTGAACTGCAGTGGAGAGAATGATAAATGAGGTTGCGTGGCTCTGCACATAGCCTTCAAAAATCTCAGTGCTCCAAGACAGAGAAGAAACATTTTGTATTTATGTTCCTGATTTTTAGCTTAGATTCTAAGACCTAATACAATACTCAAAGCAACAACTACAGACAATAGTGTTAATTAATGATTTTTGAGAACGCTATTTAATCTAAAAATTCACACATCTTAGCATTTTAGTCTGTCACTGAATAACCCCATCTTACATGATGAGAAATAGCTTATCTGTACCTCACTTGACAAAAGCCATATCATGACAAATTATCCCCTACCTACAGAAACTCACAGAAGTAGCAAGAAAGCCCAGATATGTGGTTTAACACTTGGCCCTTTCAGCAAAAAAAAAAATCAAGACTCATGTACTTGCCGTAGCAAAAGGTATGAGCAGTTGTGTCTCTCTGTGACCCACTTGTAAAAACAGAGGATAATGCAGTCCCAGATGTGAATGCTGAGTTAATTGTTTCTGTTTGTTTGTTTTTTCTTAACAGTTATGAAAGTGCTCAGATTGAAAAATTCTTCACTGGAACCTGGTCCATCTTTTGGATTAAGATGGTGTCCTGTTGGGTTTGCGTCTGTCTGTACTTGTGGACTCTCGTTGCTCCACTCTGTTGCCCAACCAGGGAGTTCTTAGTGTGAATGCTCCGACCATCCTTCTGCGTTTTTAATTTCTTTTTCCCCCTCCTCTGTTTCAAATAAAATACAAGATTCATTTTGTAATGAGGAAACCCCTATTACCTACTTAGAGTTATCTACCAGTTAGTAATTTTTTAGTCAGACTAAACAAATGGTTGAAGACGTTTTTAACGTTTTTTAATCGTCACGAACAAGCATTGCCCAAAGGAACAGATCCATTCTAAAGCTTTGTAGCACTGATGTCTGGAGTGTAGGAAACAGTTGTTGCAAAAGCTGAAGTTAAGTTAAATGCTTTTCAGATCACTGACAATCTTTTTCTGGCTTCGTTGGGAAGAAGAAACCATAATAATCATGATTCAGGTTTACCCAGATGTACCTTCTTCCGGCTATGAATGCTAGAATGTCTTCTAGCAAGTATGCATTCCTTTTTTATACTCTTTTATTCACCGTGTCTTTTACAGTTTGCAGTGATGATTTGGACCGCTGTTTTGTACAGCAGGTAATGGTTATCAGTAGTATCCAGATGATTTTTTCCAAAAACATAATTAAATTAAATACTTCTATATAAAGAGAATATGTAAGAATTTGACTGCCAAAGCACCTACTAAAAGTTGTTTAGATTATCTAAATACTAAATATATTTAAGTTATTGTATACTGAGATTGAGAAAGGAATGTACCAATTATAATGGAGTATTTATTCTATTATAACTTTAAAAAGCACCTGAATATTTTATGCAATTCAGATCTAGTCCAGTTGTTAGCAGAAGGGGATTTCTACACATAAATTTTTTAACTGGATTCTGTCCAACTTTGCTTTGCTGGCTCACTGCAAGTCGTATGCGCTGCACAGGGATTTAAGATATGGTGCATTCTTTATTCGAAACGTTTGCTGTGGAGAAAATGCTAAATACAGGACTGCTGCCAGTCACTGTTGAATTTAAAAGTGGAGTGCTCATTTAACTTCTCTGCTGTGCTGTTTCAGCTCATCTCTAAAGATCTTCCAGCATCTCCAGTTCTGTGTCCATTACTAATTTTATAATATTTTAAATGCATTGATGTTCCAAAAAGGACTGTGGTGTGTCATCTTCCTTTTCTGCCTCTGTGTTGGTTGGAAAGTATTTTTGCTAACTCCTATATTTTCATACTCCTCTGTTTGCTCTTGGGATGGAGTTGAGCCAACCAAACCATTAATGGAGAGTAAATTTCTTTTGGTGTATGCCTATTCCAAGCAGTGGGATAGGCAGTCAGAAAAACAAAACCAGATGACACAACT
The DNA here is from genome assembly GCA_013399775.1 of Semnornis frantzii. Classification (NCBI taxonomy): domain Eukaryota; kingdom Metazoa; phylum Chordata; class Aves; order Piciformes; family Ramphastidae; genus Semnornis; species Semnornis frantzii. The sequence continues at coordinate 1,093 of VWYK01055997.1, read as the reverse complement.
GTAACAGCAGCTGCCATAGTACAAGTTACTGACTCAAAAATGTTAAACCCTACCGTGTTGCTTTTATCTGCTTTAAGCAGATGATTTGGTTGCAGAATGACAGCTCAGATGCTCTAAAAGCTGAATAAAGTTGAACCCACTATAGTTATCTACATTCCAGTGGGACGAATTTACGACTTACACTAGTCCCAGAGGTTTTGTCTCCTCTCTCTCTTTCTAAACAAAATCAACTGATTCAGTAATTCTTCTTTTTGAAATAAGATGGAGCCTTAAATCTTCACCCAATGCTTTCTGCAAAACAAAGAAAAGCACAACAGAGAGGCCAGTGAGGTGGCCAGAATATTTACATGCCTTATTTTTTTCTGCTGCAATAACTGCTGGCTAATGTACACTTGGTAAGTAATCCTAATATAGCAGATCTCTGCTCTGCTTGGTTTTGTTACTATTTTTAACTGCCTCGTTGCTGTGGCATCCTTGGGCTCCTGTCCTGCTTGGAGCTTGCCAGGAGTATGATCTCCACAAGCCCATGCACTCTTACCTCAAATGAAATCTACAGGTCTGCAGTTCTGTGTACTTACACCACCTACTCCAGTGATTAAGAGCCTCAAAATACATCTGTAAGGAAATGTGAGGGGAGGAGGGGTCTGCCCAGAGGTGACTCTTGCTGCTCTTCTTGTTTGTGCTTAGGTGAGAAAAAGCAGTTGAAGCTTAGCTTTGACTTTGGGTTAGAAAGACAACAAACAGCTCTGAAGAAAGAAGCAGGTTTTCCTTTCCTTTCACCTCTACTGGAAGGTTCTGATGATGCCAAGAGCTCTGCTAGTGTGGGGGCCTGTTAAGTGTGTTTCTGCCTGAATTGGGAGTCCAGCCGCACAGACTCTTCTGCACCAGAAAAAGTCCTTTGTTAACGCATTTGCAGTCTAGAAGCCTTTATCTGTCCCATCGCTAAGATAAGAGCTTATGGGCTGTGCAGTGATGACTAACAGTTGTCCCACCTAACTCTTAGCAGCTGTTCTCACAGTCTTGAGCAGTGCTGCAGCTTTGAGCTACAGCTGAGATAGTCCAGGCTCTTGTGCCTCCTCTGATGAGTGCTGTT
>VWYK01055966.1:6563-24887 GCA_013399775.1 Semnornis frantzii | reverse complement strand
TTGGCATTTAAAACTTGAAAATTGCTGTGAGGCTAATACTGTCTTTAGTTACACTGCTGAAAGTGCCTGCATCCTGGCAGCCTTCCAGCCCTGGCTGGATATACATGCACGAGACTAATGTCACAGCCTTACTTCCATAAAATAAAAAAGTGCCAATAATTGAAAGAAGCTTTACCAATTACAGTAATATGTGCTTAGTGCTTGATAACCAGGGAATCTTGAGTGAAAGGGAGTTTTAAAGAATTCTCTCCTTCGCCCATTTATTTTAAAATATTGCTAAATGGTTTAAAAGTGACAGGAATGATGTGGTTCTCATAGGCTTCCCCTTTCTGCCCCTGCTCTCCACAGAGCAGCGTGGCCCTCTCTGAGCACAGCCCTCCTCCATGGTGTGACAGGTCTTTCCTTTAGCTTTTGACAATTGACAAAGGGAAAGGACTAAAGTTAGTGAAGAAGAGAAAAGATGATAGGGAAGGAAAAAAGATGATAGAGAAGGAAAGCAACAATGCTGAAGGCAGGATGAGTGGGAATGAGTCAGACTACAGCACCTGCCCATTCCCCAAAACTGAGAATGGAAGATTGAAAGTTTGAGTAGCTGTCCAGCTGTTTCAAATTTCCTCCGCACTTATTTTTCCTCAGCCCCTTTCCGTATACGCTTTCATGCTATTTTTTTCTAAAAAAATACCCAAATCTTAGAGATTGTTCTAAAACATTGGTGTGCTGTGCCAACAATGAATTTATGCTACCCTGCCACTAGCCTAGAACATCATTAAGAATGTTCCCAGATCTTCAGTTCTTGATGCAGAAGATTCCTTCAGCTTACATGGATCACTGTGCAGGTCGAGTATAGGTGGAAATTAGGAGTAAGGGTGCAGAAAAAAAGAAAACAGGGAGAGAAAGACACTGTTCATGTTTGCTTTGATTTCTGTATTTCCAGAATGTATTCAATAAAAGAATATCCTCATACCCTGGTGGGGAAAACAAAGAAAAAAAAAAAGAAAAACAAAACAAAAGCCCAAACAAACAAAACAAAAACAACCACCCACAAACAAGTAAAAAAAACCCCACTCACATTTGCTTTTGTTTGTGTGGAAAATTATTGTTCCCCCGGTGTGCAGAAAATGGTAGTTCTGGTCCATGCTCTATTTTGGAGAATTCCAATTTAGTGCCTAAAGGAACTTGAGGGCAGGAGCACCTCTTGCATTACACTTACTCCCACTTGTTTTATACAACAATTAAGTGTAAGCCCTACAGCAGCACAACTGTTAAGATTTTTATGGCTCTTAAAAGGGACAGTGACAATTTGGAGTGAGTGAAATACCATACACTGGATAGTGTCAGCTGTTTATGGCACTCTTTTTCCACCTTGCAGCATTAGAAGTATGTTTTAATTTTTTTTTTTCTTGATACTCTGTTTGCGTGGGCCAAACAACAGTAGAGTAATTTCCCTCTGGCTCTGCAAAATGTACACAGGATCTTCTGTGCTCGTGCACAATCTTTTCTTCTCTGGTGATCTGATGTAGCAGCATGCCTCTTCACCAGAGGGGTGTCCTAGAAAAAGAAGGAACTCCCTCTCTAAGGTGTTTTCAAAATAATATTACCTTTTATTGCCACAATTTTCGTTCGAGAATTTCACAAAAGCTTTAAATGTGTCAACAAATATTCAGATTAGCCCTAAAAATATTTGTCAGTCATAAAGTGTAGGAAGGATGAGATCACAGCCACAAAGTCAATCAAAAACAAAGAACACTTCTGCTGAATTTATCATATCCGTTAACCTCATTATGATAGTGATTGTCTGGGGTGCATTTTAGTGTAATAACCGGTGAGAGATTGGGAAGGGATGAAGCAACTGTTTCCTCTAGAACATTTTATGCAGTGCTGTCAGGGGAAGTTTTTCTTATTTTTGTTCTCTCTGTAATTCCTCTTTCCCCTTTGAGTGAACCAAGGCAACTGGCCCTGTTCCTCTCCAACTAAACTCATAGTGTTTGAGTGGGCCAGCAGAAGTCAGCAGAAAAAAATTGCTGGCAAGGCAGCTACCAATATTTGTCCTTATATCTTGCCATTTTTGAACAGCTTTTTTCTGTTGGTAATAGGTGATGGTGGAAATAATATATCGGTATGTTCATATAGGAGTGAAACTACAGAGTATTTCAAGGGCATTTATCTACACATAATGGGGCAGGACAAAGAAAGGCAATAAATAGAAGAATGGTCAGGGTTTGGGTTTTTGTTTGTTGGGGATTTTTTTTTTTTGCTTTGAATTGTAACAGCTTCAAAGTAGTATAAATTACTTCCTGTGGCAAGGAGACTGGAACTGAGGACAAGAAAATGGCTATGCATGTTGTATGTTTTAACTTTAGCAAAGCCTCCTGTACTTTTCTTACCACCAGCACTTATTTATGAATGTTTTCTTTAGCACTTGTGAGACTTCATCTGCAGTAGTGTGTCTTGGTTTGGGCTCCCTAGTACAGGAAAGGCATTGACATGCTGGAGGCAGTCCCATGGAGACCACTATGTTGGTCAGGGGGGCTAGAGAACATAATGGACAAGGAAAACCTGAGAGAGCTGGGCCTGTTCAGCCACAAAAAGAGGAGACCTTACTACTATCTGTAGCAACCTTATCAGACAATACAGAGAAAACAGAAATAAACTGCAGTTGGAATTGCGCAACAATAGGAAGGAAGGTAACAGCTGCAAGGTGGAGCATGGGAAATTCATTCATAGATTCATAGAACACCAGGCTGAAAGGGACTCAAGGATCATCTAGCCCAGCCTTTCAGGGTAAGGGTATAGTTTAAATGAGGTGGTCCAACATCCTGTCTAGCTGGGTCTTGGAACTGTCTAAAGTAGGGGGATCCACTGCATCACTTGGGAGTTGATTACAATGTCTAATAGGTGTAATTTTTTTTCTAGTATGCAGTCCAAATCTCCTCAGAAGCAACTTGTATCCATTGTCACTTGTCTTTACCACGTGACTCTTCTGTAAAAAGGGAGTCTCCCTCTTCATGATAGCCACCCTTTATGTGACTGTGGTTATGAGGTCTCCCCCTTAGCCTTGCTTTCTCAAGGCTGAACAAACTCAGTTCTCTCAGCTTCCCTTCATCTGACAGGTCTTCCAGTCCTTTGATTGTTCTTGTCCTTCTCTGGACCCTTTCTATCCTGTTATGTTGGTCAAATACTGGAAGACATTGCTCAAAGAGGATCTTCATTCTTTGGGGTATTTAAGACTGAGCTGAACTTGACTGTGTACAACTTGACAGATTTAGATCTATTCAAGTAGGTGTCTGGAATAGATAGCCCACAGGTTTCCTTTCCAACATAAGTTACTCTGTGGTTCTGAGGATGAAATGGCATATCTTTCTTCTTTGGATGTTTATAATGTGTTTTACAAGGGGCAGAAAAGTTTTCTCTGGGCATCTTATAGAAAGTGCTGAAGAAATGAAAAGTCTGTCAAAACATTAATACATGCAGAAATTTCATTCCAAAGTTCTTTAAGTCTCTTACAAAGAGTCCACCACTGAGTTTGATGTCTGAATTTAAAATCCAACTTATTTTCTCAAATCTGAACTATATAAAGCTCTTCAAGAAGATGTAGAATTCTAAGCACGATTAATATTTTGTTGTTTCTTTTTCTTCACTATTTATAAGGATGAGTGTCTGAAGACTTAGAATCGTAGAATCATACAATGTCAGGGGCTGGAAGGGACCTCAAAAGCTCATCTGGTCCAGCCTCCCCTGCCAGAGCAAGATCACCCAGAGCAGATCACACAGGAATGCATCCAGACAGTTTTTGAATATCTCCAGAGAGGGAGACTCTACAACCTCCCTGGCTAGCTGGTTCCAGTGCTCAGATCTTGCAAAGATCTATAGTGAATACTCGGAAAGGAAAGGCAGGTGGCTTCTGTTAATCTTCAGAATTCTGGGAGCAGTTATAATTCTCTACTAATTCGTTAGAAACCTCTGTGATTTCAGAGATGAAATGCTGATCTTGAACACTGTCTCTGAACAAGAGTGCTGTAACGTTAGTAATCACATATTTTATCTGAGGTGTTCATTAAGCTAGGATTTTGGTCAGTACTAAAGATGAACTCAAAGCAGTCCTCCAGTTTTATATTTAGTATCAGCAGCTATGGGGAAAAGGGAAATGACTTTCTGCTACTGTTGTGTCCTCTAAAATACAAAGTCAGCTAAGGCATATGAAGGACATAACTTCTCTTTCAGTTTGTTTTGTCTTTAATCCTTTTTCCTTCTCTTTCATTTCACCAAAATCCCGGTATGGTGTAGATTCTTCCTTCCCTGGAAAGTTTCATTGTGGCAGAATTCTTTAATGAAGAACTTTTTGGGTGTATAATCGTAGAATCATAGAATTATAGGGTTGGAAAGGACCTCAAGGATCATCCAGTTCCAACCCCCTGCCATAGGCAGGGACACCTCCCACTAGCACAGGTCACTCAAGGCCTCCTCCAACCTGGCCTTGAACACCTCCAGGGAGGGAGCAGCCACAACCTCCCTGGGCAACCTGTGCCAGTGTCTCACCACCCTCACTGCAAACAACTTCCTCCTAACATCCACTTTCAATCTCCCCTCTGCCACTTCAAACCCATTGCCCCTTGTCCTGTCATTCCAAGACCTTGTCAATAGTCCCTCCCCAGCCTTCCTGTAGCCCCCTTCAGATCCTGGAAGGCTACTCTAAGGTCTCCTGGAAGCCTTCTCTTCTCCAGGCTGCAGAGCCCCAACTCTCTCAGCCTGTCCTCACAGCAGAGCTGCTGCAGCCCTCTCAGCATCTTGGTGGCCTCCTCTGGACCCACTCCAACACTTCCATGTCCTTCCTGTGCTGGGGGCTCCAGAACTGCACCCAGGACTGCAGCTGGGGTCTGAGGAGAGCAGAGCCAAGGGGCACAATCCCCTCCCTTGCCCTGCTGCCCACACTGCTCTTGCTGCAGCCCAGCACACAGTTGCTGTCTGGGCTGCACTCACACTGCAGCCTCAGCTTGAGCTTTTCATTAACCCAGACCCCCAGGTCCTCTTCCTCAGGGCTGCTCTCAGCCATTCCCCACCCAGCCTGTATTTGTGCTTGGGATTGTGCCTACCCAGGTGCAGGATCTTACACTTGGCCTTGTTGAATGTCATGAGGTTGGCCTGGGCACAGCTCTGCAGCCTGTCCAGGTCCTTCTGGATGGATCCCTGCCCTCTAGCAAGTCAACTGTGCCACACAGCTTGGTGCCATCTGCACACTTGCTGAGGCTGCACTGATTCCTCTCTCCATGGCACTGACAAAGATGTCAAATAGCACTGACCCCTGAGGGATGCCACTTGGCACTGGTCTGCAGGTGGACATTGTGCCCTTGATGACCACTCTCTGCATGCAACCATCCAACCAGTTCCTTATCCAGTGTGTAAACCCACATTTTTTTCTCCGTTTTTGGTGAGTGGTCTCCTGATCCATGTAACATTGCCAGTCCCTTGCCCATTAGCAAAAAATCTTCTATACGTATGGATCTTGAATTCGTACTATAAAAAGATGCCCAAACAAATGAAATAGATTCCTTGAGCACTTAGACATACTTTCCTTTACAAAAAACATAATAAAATAATAAAAATCTACTATATCTAGTTTTTTTTATAAAGGTGCAAAGGACACAAGTCTATAGGTTGCTTTGCTATTCCTTTCTGAAATGCACTAATTCATTGAACACATTTAAAATGAAAATAGTATTGAGATTGCAAGAAATCAAACTATTAAACATTTAAAAAATGTCCCTCAGTAGGAAAGATCTTGCTGTGTCCTTCGTTAAATACTGACTTCAAAGCATGATTTCTCCATTGAGTTTTATTAGCAGTCGGTAAGCAAATTTGAAGGGCCTGATTCTGCATTGCTGACACCATGCTGGATGAGACAGAAATAAAACAGCACACTGGAAATTAGATTAAAGGCCAAGGCTGCAACTGTTATTGAAATCCAATATCTCAAACTGCAGTCTTACCAGCAGTTAATAGTCCCCATGGTGCTAAATAATCATAAAGCTTGAGGGTATCTACTATTGTGCCAGCACACCAATGATATGCAAGCATTGCTGCCCCAAGAGTTGTAAAACAAAAGCCATTGTCCCATCAAATGGCAAGTTTTTCTGGGGGGCGGGGCGGGGGGATGGACACAAGGACACTGATACTTGTGTGGAGAAATGGTGCTGTCTTCTATGACCTTTTGTAATTCCTTTCCCTATCTTTGCCAAGTCTACCCTAAAAACTTGGAAAAGGCAGTCAGTTTCTCTTGCAAAAATTGCAAGTGTCAATCGGTAACATTAGCAATTGAAGTCAGATAGTTCAAAGACACCACACAAAAGGACATCATTTTAGCTAGACAAGTGTAAATATATCCCCTTCAGTTATGACTTGTATCCAGGCAAGTCTGTTCCTATCCTAATCTTAAATACAATTGTTTTAACTTCCCCAGGCACAAGGGATTTTTCACATCACTTCAAAGGAAAATGAAAACAAGAAAGAACTCAGAGGTTTTAAATTTCATACAGTATGCCAAATTCTGCTTGACTATCAATTCTGAGCAGCAGTGGGTCAGTTGGAGTGTGTTGTTCATGAGACCAAAAGTCATGCAGAGACCAAGTGCCCTGTTTGTTCAGCATTAAGTCTTTAACCAGGGTGAAACAAAACTTCTTCAAGTAGCAGGAGAGAGAGGTAGATGAGTTAAAAGGAAGATGCCTAAACATTCGTGTTCCTATATTGTCAGTCTGTTCCTGAGTACCAAATGCTAAATGGATGAAAAACTTTTTCACCAAATCCTTTCTTGAACTGAGGAGCCCAAAACTGGATGCGATATTCCAGGTGGGGCTTCACCAGGACAGAGTAGAGGAGGAGGAGAACCTCCCTTGATCTGCTGGCCACACTCTTCTTAATGCATTGTGGGATCCCATTGGCCTTCTTGGCCACAAGGGCACATTGCTGTCCCATGGATAACTTGTCCACCAGGACTCCTAGGTACTTCTCCACAGGTCTGCTCTCTAGCAGATCACCTCCTAACCTGTACTGGTGCAGTTTATTATTCTTTCCCAGATGCAGGACTCTGCACTTACCCTTGTTGGACCTCACTAGGTCCCTCTTTTCCCAGGTCTCCAGTCTGTCCATGTCTTGCTGAATGACCACACAGCCTCCAGGTATTTCAGCCAAGCCTCCCAGCTTTGTACTGTCAGCAAACTTGCTGAGCAGACTCTGTCCCCTCATCAATGTAATTGATAAAGATGTTGAAATGGACTGAACCCAGTACTGATCTCTGGGGGACTCCACTATTTACAGGTTTCCATCTGAACTTTGTGCCATTGATCACCACTCTTTGCACTCTATTGTGTTACCAGATCCTAATCCGTCTCACAAGATCATTGTATCTTCATCTGCTAAGTTCAGCCAGAGGTGATTTTACCCATGAATAAGTAAAATTTCTTTGAGAGGTCTCTGAGGAGAGAATCCCATCTAATAAATGTTTATTTGAAACCAAGATTGAGTTTGAAGATTTAATTCAGTGAGACCTTTTAATCTCAAGAGCTGGCTTTTAAAGACACTATTTCAAACAAATTTGTGCAGCCTTGCCAATTGTACTGCTCAAACAGTCTTTCAGTAGTTACTGCAGCTACTGGTTATGAGACAAGAAAATACTTTGGGCAAAGGTAGCAGTAATGCTAAATACCTTTCTTATGTTCTACAATAGGAGTCTTTTTTTTTATGGAACCCATCCAATCTCCATGAATATTTTCTCACTATATTAAAGGAAAAAAAAAAAAGACTGACAGTTGAACAATGACAAAGACCTTTTCTTCTGTTTCAAAGTATGGAGGATTTCATAATGTAATAGGCACTGTTTAGCTCCATTCAAAAGAAATCGTAAAAGTGTGGCACAAGGAAGAGAAGTGCTTTAAATACAGCATGGACAAAATCAGGTGGACAGCCATCTTCACTGGTGTCACTGAAGTCTAACTGTTCCTAGCATCCTTTGGACCATAACCAACTTCTTTATTCCATCATTAAGGTGGATAAGACTCACGCTGTTAATTTTCAGTCTCAAAATTTCGGTATCATCTTCAGAAGTTTCAGATTTATGTAGTCTCATAATGTGCCCTGGAGATACCACATACCTAATTCTTCTTGTTCATTATCACCCCTTGTTTTGTATAAATTGCTGTTATGTTGAGATTTCTCTTCTTCTTTTATTAAGGCTGCTAACCATTTACCAGTTTTATATGAATTATCATAGAAAAAAATTATTTGCTCTATAAAAATAATTGGCTTCTTTAACAGCAATATTATTCAATAGTGCCTTAATCTCTAGCAATTCCACATAAGCTTTTTACTATGAGATTTTTGATGCTCTAATTTTTTATTGTTAGCTTTGCTAATAGCTCCAATTTTTCTTGCCTTTGGCGTTTCTTAATTTCATGGCGTACACCTAAATTCCAACTTCTAAAAGTCACTTTGAAGGCCTTTAGTACACTATGATATGAAGCAGAGACCAAATTAAAATTTATGTATTCCTTGATTTTCGTTTTAATGGCTATTAGAAATTCTTTATCCTTAAGTAATAGAGTATTGAATCTCCAATGCAAACCATTGTTATTCTCCTCTCCTGACATTATCTCTATTATTTCAGTGGTATATGCTGAGATAAAAGGAATCCAGGCACTTTAGTTCTCAATTTGCTACCAAACAAGTTTTTCTGTGTAAAAAAAAAAAAAAAATAAAATAAACAAAACAAACAAACAAACAAACCCCAGCTTTGTCTTATATAAAACTGATTTTCCACAGAAAAGGAGTCTAACTTACTTCATTGGGGTCGGTAGAGTTACTCACAGGTTCACAAAATAAATCTGATTGTCTTCTGTGAGTCTTACCTTCATTCATTTCCTTTGATTTTTTATCTACAAGGCATCCACATTCCATTCAACCTTCAACTGAACTTATGTACGTTTTCCTGATGATTTTCTATTACATGGATGATAGCAAGATTCTGTCAGAGATCCTCCAGAAATTAAATGTTTCTGAATGTACACCATAGTCATACAGTCTGGTTCCATGGTTACAGCAAGCTATGATAGCGTTGATAGTCATAGTTCTCTGTCTCAAATGAGAATCCACCCTATTGTTGTATGAGATTGATTAATTCAATGAGTGCCTGTTATAATAAGTTGTTTATAAGTAAAATGTTTTCCTCTCCTGTTGTGGTAGGCCTAAATAGGTCAAAACAGGCTTATATATGTCCTGGCTTGCCCAGACATGTTTTTTCTGCTCTCCCCTCTTCAGCTACAGGGAGAAGCAACTGCAGGTAACCTCTTACCTGAAAGCCACTGAGTCTAGGGACTGTGGCTTGCCCCAGACATGGGTGGGGGTAAGTAACTCCCAAACCATCACATTTATCTGGTCTCCCCCCTTCTGCTATGGGTAGAAGTGACCACAGGAAAGGCAAACCAAAGCCCCAGGGCTTCACCTAATATGGTCAAGCTTGGCAAAGTGCCATCCTGATTGGCTAATCTATGTCCAAAGACCCATTAGTCTCAGGCTGTATTGATAAAAGGGATGAGCAGGTAATACAACCTACTCTCTGTCGTTGTATTCATGCCTGCTGCTGCTGCCTCACTGCATCCTGAACTGCCTGGAAGCTCCACTGCCTCGAGTTTACCAGGAACAGGCTCTAAATGCCTGCAGACGCTCAGGCTGCACAGCCAGGGTGACATTGTGCCAAGCCTGCACATGGCATTGCATCCTGCCTGCCCCTCTGCATGGCTGCTGCTGAATGAGGAGTCAAGAGGAACCAGGTCAGAGACTGTGCCAGACTCCAACTGCCTGAGAAAAGAGCCTGGGAAAACTCCAAAACCTCTAACAGCTTTGAGACCACCAACAGCAACCCCTCCTGTGCTTTGGGGACTGTCTGATAATATTTTTTGAGTAAATACTTAAAGCCTCTTGTAATCACTAATTGCCTTCTGCCATACGCAGAAAGGAGCTTCTTGCATCCATCCAGTGGCTAAGCAGCGTAAAGAACCACAAGCAGTATAGTCACCGCCAAGAACCTTCTCTTCCAGTATAATGTTTGCCTTTGCTGGGTACCACTTACAGTGTTCCAGTTCTGCCTGTTCCCTGTGTGTATAAATTTCCAAACCCTGCGTTTCAAACCTTGTAACTAAGTTTTCTGGCAAGATTTAATGTTAATAAACAATTTTCATAGTTACTAACAATTTTCAGCTGGACATCAAAGTTAATATTCGTTATTAATTTTGCATCACTTGTAACACCTCCTTATTTAGCTAAGAAAAAAAGAGTAAACTGTATTGCATTTTCTCATTTTTTACTGAACAATTTTAGTGTTTGAGTTACTGGTATAGTCACTTTGCCACGGTTAGCTTTGTAATAAGAATTCAGACTATCGCCAATATCAAAGCACTGTGGCTTGAATACGGACAAATAAGCTGTGTGTGATAAAACATATATCCACTCTTAGGAGTAAAGTATTTTTCATTTCAAAGGCTGCTTAAGACTTGGTCATTCTGATTTAAGTTTCACATCTAAAGGTAAACTAACAATGTGTTCATTTTAATCAGCCTGTCCTGTGTAATTTACTGGAAAAATGAACAGCAGTTAAAAGGCCATCGGGCTGACAAAATGACTTACCTTAAATGTTAATCTGAAAAAGAAAAAAAACCCCAACACCTATTTCACTGACATTGTTTTGACTGAAGTGATGTTTCTCAGAGCAACTGAAAAGGATGCTTTCCCAATATGTTTCAAGCTTCTTTTTTTTTTTTCTTTTTCCTCTCCTTCTTTTTGTTGTTTTTTTTTCTTGCTGTGGTGTTTGCTACCTCTCAACAATGTCTTTTTGCCTGATAGACAACATTTATAATATTACAATGCAGGTATTTTTCTATTCATTTCTATTCTATTTCTACCTGTTTCTTGGGATTGTTTTAAAATTTCTGGGATAAATCTGAAACTGACATAAATTTATACAGATAGATTTCTTAGGTGAGATGTTCATACCAATTTGCAATTGGCACCTTCACTTGTATTGACTGTTAAAAAATCGATGTTTCCTGTTAGTGTCCTCCTCCCATTTCCAGTAGCCATTGTTGATGAAGAAGGAAGAGAGCCTCTATGGGTATGTTGGCTGAAATGCTGCAGAGCTGTGCAGGCCTGCTTTGTGACCTGTTTCTAGCCCTTTTATACTTTATACAGCATTTAAGGCTCCTGTCTCAGGTTTCATCCAGACTATAATGCACATTTGGAGAATAGGATTTAGAAAATACACCCATGTAGTCATGAGTTAAAGCAAACTCAACTCTGCAGAAATTAATAAACTACTATCATCTTCTGCAGTTGTATTATTCATCTGTATTTATTACATGCTGCCTAAGAGCTCTGCTTGCAGGACAAGAATATTTTGTATTGGACGGAGTCAAGATGGAGTAAGAAAAAGCAAGATAAAGAAAACTACTATGAAATGCAAAGTTGCTACGAAATGCAAAGCGTTTGAGTGGCAATACGTGCAGGTTTCCTACATCCTTGTTTGGTTTGGACAAAGTCACTTTGAAAAATGGGAAGCCTTCTATTGACTTTGGTGGAATCTGGATCAGGCTCTGTGAGGAAAGCTAGGTACAGCCTCATCTAAGGAAATTTTTTAAGCCACGGTCCTTTTGTTTTCTCTTTTGTCAGGAAGCAATGTAAAGTAATAATATGCATAAAAATAAAATGAACAAACAGTGACAGAAGTGGCAATGAAATGTTTGCTGTCATTACTGCACCTGAAAACACATCCAGGTTTGATAGTAATGCAGGGTAACTACCCTTTAGTTAGCACAGCATGTATGGGCCAGATTGTTCCATACTTAAAAGTGCATTTATTTGAGCTTGTGTCTTTGTGGCTAGGTGCTATTCCATATTCTGTCTTCAGCTGTTAAGTGCTGGTGCACTGTGTCTGTGATTTATTGTTCTCATAATCAGTAATACGTCTCTTATGTATGTACTTTCTTTTTCTTAGCTGTTGTCTCTGATGGTCACATTAAAAAATCTTTTTGTGGTTTAGTGGCTTGTACAGCAAGTCTGCATTTCACTTTTTTATATTAAAAAAATTTCCTTCTGGAATTTGTTTAAAACTGGAGATTAAACTATATGAGAAGTTGAATGACACCTACAGTTGTAACATCCAATGGAACTACTTGAATTCAGTGAGTGTAGAGAGAAGGAAAAGCTAATTTGCTGGTGCATGTCTTTCATGTGTATTGAAGGCCACTAAGTCAATGTCTGAGCCAGCTGCCCAGGGGTCTTGACTCTGCAGCCAACATCTCTTTATCCATTTAACCATTAGTATGATTTTTTTTTTTTTTCAGTTATGCATGTGGACCATGTTAGAGTAGTATCTGCTGCCTCATTTGCTTAATATAACAAACACCTCGCTCCATCCACTTGCTGTGTTGTGATAAGTGGCCACACAGGGTCAACTCGGTGATTCTACAGTGCTGAGCCACAGTCTGCCTGTTTTGGTTCCCTGAGTTATTAGCAAGAGCTTTCCCCTAGCTTAGTAAGACATCAAGTGTCTGGAGAATAGGGTTTGTCCCTTGACAAAATATGATCATATACAGTTGGTTGCCATATCAGGTGTCCAGAAGATAAAAGTATAGGTGCTTTTACTGCATGGAGTTAAATTGTGCTCTTCCATTACTGAGCCTTTCTCGTTCACTGCAACACCAATTTATTTCCACAGAACAAACTCACCTAGGGCTGATACAGATATTGGGTGCTTTTGCAGTGCTCTGTTTGAGAAGATTTTTGGTGCAACTTTTCATTCTCTTCCATTTTTACACTGCAGGGGGTGATATGGCTCAGTGTGTTCATTGCCTGCCTGACTTCCCTCTGTTCTATGTACTGTGATGTGTAATTAACAAGCAACATGCCTTTTATACAAAGGAAAAGCAATAGGTGGACTATGTGGCAATTTTCTAGTATGCAACTGTGTTTCCAGTGCTGTGCACATTGCTGCTGTCACCTTTACAAATATAATAGTATGAATTTAACCCAGCGACAAAAATGCAAGGAAAAGGCAAAACCATGCTGGCTTCTTCAGTGCTGGAAAAACAACAAATTAAAATGTTTGGCAAACAGAGGACAAAATTCATAGGGAAAAGACTTGTACTTCCAAGCTTCTCAGGGTACATCAAGCAATAAAGATTAAGAATTTATTACAGCTTTGTGCTCTCGTTATTTTTATCCTTCCGTCTCCTTCCCCACCTCATTCCATTAAGCTTCCTAGTAGAGGACACTACATTTTATGAAGTTGTCAATAAAAGACTCCATGTACAGGGAATGGTAACAAAATGTTCCTTTCGTGTCCAAAACCTGTTGCATAATTGCATAAAATTGCACTGAGTTACCATGAACTAAGGTCATCATAATAATCATAAGGATTAAGGTCTTCAAGTAGTCTGCTAAAAATGTTTCCATGAGAATGGTCAAGCTCTAAGCTCTATTTAAAGGGCAAAGTTGAGATTCTTCAAGTAGGTACATAATTTTGGATCTTTTGATTAATTATTTTGTTATGGAAATGAGCAGCAGCTAGTGTGAGGCGTGCTAAGCATCGTGTAGTACACATTACAAGATGCCACATTTGGCAGTAAGGAGCTCTACTTTTGCTCAACTTCATAGGAATGCAAGTAGAAAAGTTTCTACCTATTTTTAAACAGGGGAAAATATCCACTACGAATGGAGGATCAGACCAATCCATTTATCTGTATCATGGGATCAATGAACCATTCCCCATGGCAACTAGATTTTGTAGTACAAGTGTATGTAGATGACAGAAAAAGGCTCTCCAAAAGATGTAGCTCTTTCCAAATAAACTGTAATAGATTCAGAGCTTTTTTTCTTTACTCATATGGGTAGTTTGACTGATTACTTGCATGAGGGAGATGGCCTGGGTTTGGCCCAATTAGGAGATGTTGTTTCTCAAAATTCCAACAATAACATTCCTACACATTATTCTACAGAGCTCTCGCCTGAGGGCCCAATCTTGTCATCCTTCCACACACAGCATTTCCATTGAAGTCAGGATCAAGAAAATTATAAACCGTACAGCATAAAAAGATATGCTTGGTTTATTTGGCACTGGCAAGCTCTATGTACAGGCCTTTGGGTGCCATTCCACGATTTGGACTGAGGCAAAATGGGAAAGAAGGAAAGGTTTAATGCATGAGTATTATCAAAGTTGTATTATAAAGACTATATCATTCTGATTAAAGTCAACCAGTGTTGACCTGTAAATACTGGAATGCACCCCCTGGAATGAAACCATTTTCTGAAATTATTATTAATTCTTCTATCCTGACCACATCCTTATCTCTTTTAGGCTGGCCAAGTGGCACTTTGCAAGAAAAAAACGTGATGGTGGTTCTTTCATAAAAGCACCCAGCTATGGTTTCACAGAGTCACAGAATTAACCAGGTTGGAAAAGACCTTCAAGATCATCGAATCCAACAGACTCTTGTCACCTTTGAATTGCGTTTTTGGAATATGCTCTAGATTAAGCTGCCCTGAAAACCTTTTATCTTAATTCTGACTAGATTATGTGGCTGGTTTGCTTGAGACCACATTATCTTCAGTTCCATGATCCATTGCCATGTAGATGCAGAGTTTCATGCTAACCTGGAAACCCTAAATGGCTGTGAACGAGCTGAGAAATTCTCCTTCACTTGTCTGAGATGTTCGATGGTGCTGTGGACAAAGTTGCAGGAATGTATTGTCTTTCCCAAGCTTCAGAAGCAGTCAGGATCAAATGAGACATGATTATTTCTTCCAGTCACTTCTTGGAGTGTCAGTATGTAGTCTAAGAAAAAGAACAGATGAAGTAGAAGCATGAGAAATTACTTGACATAATTTTTGATTTATGTCTAAGAAAAGTAAGAATACTTTAGGCATATAAATACACTACAAATGTACAATATACTGCACCTGATGAGTGTCTAAGTAGTTAGTTTTGGGCTTTCCAGTTCTTTCAACAGTTAGAAGTTTCTTTTTAGTTTTGTTCTTATTATCTCTTCTATTTTATTCTTATTTTACATGTTAAGAAAAATAGGATGGCAAAGAATGCTGCAAGCATTAAAGCACAGTTAGGAACCAGGTTTCTAAATGCCCCAGTTAATATAATGTATAATGTTGCATTCAGCAGCAACTCATCTGATTGAAATAATTTGACTGGAATTAAACTGTTGCTGCTAAAATTTATGTAAAACTAATGAAAAATTTATTGGCTTATAAAATCCTTGCTTTTATCCAGGACTAACAATTCCTATGCAACACCAGTGATCCTCCCACAAATAGTTGAGAGGAAATAAAATATAAGGGAGTTCATCAGTTCGTATTCCCTGAGATCCTCACAGTTACTCTTCTTTGTGATCCAGTCTTTTAACTTTTTCATGACTTTAATCTTAAAAAATAGATTTTTAATTAAATTCAGAGCTATTATTCCCCTTTAGGGGAGGTGGGAAAAACAAATGCAACTTTGCTGCAGGACCTCTGAGCATAGCCCTTTCCCTCTCTGTACAGTTCATTTTGGCATTTTTATATATCTTCCGCTAATAAAATGTAATGATTTTCATCTTTTACTTTGACATCTGAGTCTGTATCTTTTATCTGTTGTTTACAGTGTTTCAGCCCATAAATAAATCATATGACAAAATAAATTACTTAATCTTGTGTTTTATTTGGAAACACATTAAAAGCCTAGCTTTGGTGGGAAAAAATCACTTTACACCTTACAATTGCTTATATACTTTTATGACTTTTGTGTCACGTTCAAATACTATCAAGGTGTCATATCAATACCAATTGTTCACAAGAGCCACATTTTGAGCCTTTCAAGTTTCCTGATAGAGTTTGATAGGAATACTTTGAAATGAAAGTACATCTGTCTTTGACAAATGGCATTTTCAGTTCTGAGTGTTGGGGTTTTTTTAATATGATGTTAGAGTGTATTACAAAAGCAATATTAATCCCCAAAACTTTCTTCAAATCAGTATACATGTGATTATAATGAAGTCTATTTATCCATTCCCATGTATCCAAGGCTGTTTGTTGTCAGCATCGGGGTTTTTTTGTTTGATTTTTTTTGTTTTGTATCCACCATAAATTCACTTATTGCACATTCCCAGAGTTATTCTTTTGTATTTTTGGCATCAGTGTAGCTGGCAAAATAAATGGCACCGCACTGAATTTCAGGCTGTATTTTTATTCTCAATATCTTTTATAGACATTTTGCTTCATCAACAATGAAAAAATGATAAATATTTTCTCCACTGTTGTGAAGGGGTAAAGTTTATAACCTCGGTGCATTTATCAAGCTTTTACCTGGTCAAAGAAAACGAAATCAAATTCTAAATAGTTGCTTGTGTATCTCTTCTAGAAGCTTCTTTCCTTCACAAATACCTCCCACAAAACTATCTTTCACATAGAGAGTGTGCCCTCTTTTCTTAGGTTAATTGCTGAAATGTGATGTGGTTTGGTTTCATTCTTAGTAATTTCCAGATTCTATTCCAGGACATTTGGGATGGAGCCCAAGAGCTTAGCATGTTTTCCTTTTTTCATGGTAAAATTGTGCAAATATGCATTAGAGTGTGAAAACAAACAGTCTAATACATTTTTGCAAAGCTCTTTATGTTTACTGTTTATTGCAGATACCAGATCCTAATTAAAATGCGCTAACAAAAGCCAAGATACAAAGAACAAAGATATAACGGAGCCTCATCTTTTAAAAATATTTGTGATTAATCCCAGAGGACACTGTGTCAGGCATCATTATTATGAAATTCCAGAAAGTTAACTGCATCTTTGGAAAGGATATCGTGCCAAACGCTGTATCCAATCCATAGAAAAATAATCATATCAGGCTCATGTTTTCTAAGGAATAATCTTTTCAGATCCTATAATGGCATCCAGCTACAGCCCTTCTTGTTTATGGTTTCTTGTGCTTCTCAGTCAAAACTTCTTGAATAGGTTTTTAAATGCCTTGGAACAGCTTCTTCCTCGCACTGACATTTGCCTGGAAATAAACCTCTGTTGTTATTAAAAAGGGGTGATTTAAATTTCATCCCAGAAGACATTCTTAAAACAAGAAATGAACTTAATATGCTTGTTCTTTTTACTGAGTGGAAACAAGTCACTGTTTGGTTTTATAAAATCCTCAGTTTAAGTAAAGATCAAGCCTTTAGAGATCACATTTTGTATTCACTTCAGGTGAAATAAATTTGTGGGCCAGTAACTGATGCCTACACAAGGTAGAACTGCTGTGGTCCTGTTACACTTTGGAACTGGAGATTAGAGCATTCATGCAAAGTAATTCTCTTTTCCTGTAGACCATGGTACTTGGCTTCATGAAGCATAGAAACTGGCAACATGCATGGATTAGGTATATTAACAAACAGTAACTGATCAATCTGTTCACGAACTGTGAATTCACTGACCAGAAATTAAAGTGGATTTTGGACCATACAGCAATCTGCCATAGTGTTGTAGCATTTGAACCACTACATTCTACAACTACCTGAAGGGAGGTTGTAGCCAGATGGGGTTGATCTCTTCTCCCAGGCAACCAGCAACAGAATGAGGGGACAAAGTCTCAAGTTGTGCCAGGGGAGGATTGGAGTATGGATTTAGTTTTGGGTTGGGGGAAAATTCAAGGAGGTTGCTATGGCTGTTGAATCGGCTTTGTAATTTCCATCTGTATCTCTCTCTCTCAATATAATTCTGTTTTTTCTCCAGTTCATTTGAGAGCTTCATTCTGTTTGCTCTTTAAAACCATGACAGAATGGTATAGGCTGGATGTTATGAGGAAGTTGTTGACTGTCCCTGGAGGTGTTGAAGAAAAGCCTGGATGGGGCACTTAGTGCCATGGTCTGGTTGATTGGCTAGGGCTAGGTGAACTTGGAGGTCTTTTCCAACCTGGTTGATTCTATGATTCTATGAACTGTTTACTGATTAACTGTCACCTTCCATTCTCCTTGATCTCCATGTTACTTCCTCCCATGTAAGTAAAACATTAAAACTTCAAGAAAGAGATTTGCCCTCTCTGTATGCCAGGTGATGGAGGCCTGTAAGAGGTAATGGATGAACTGAAGGATTCCACTTCATGTAGTGGAAGGTGGAGGGCAGCTGCAGTGTGGAAAGATACTTCTTATAGAATCATAGAATGATGGTAAGGTTGGAAGGGACCTTGAAGATCATCAACCCCCTGCCATAGACAGGGACACCTCCCACTAGAACAGGTCACTCAAGGCCTCCTCCAAC
>VWYK01055965.1:11207-30411 GCA_013399775.1 Semnornis frantzii | reverse complement strand
AAAATTGTGTCTTATGATACTAAATCCATATTTCCCATAATATGTCACTTAGCAAGTTCTTTAAACTTCTTTAGAAAAAGTCAAATTCAAATAATATGTACAACAGGAGAGCACCCAAAGGTTTCACTGACCTGACAGTGCCTGTAACAAGGTACACAGTATTGGAAAGATGACACAGTTGCACGTGAAACAAAATTTCAGCTGTTTGTCTTCAGGGTCAGAATCACAGAACCAGAACATAGCTGTATTAGTTCATGGTTTTGTTAGTTTTATTAGTGCTGTTTATGCTCTTCAGCCTCTCCAGGGACTCGCTTGCTTTTCCAGTCCCATTGCTAGTCATTAAAATGTTATCTTGGGAAGTACCAAATGAGCTGCTCCACAGGGCCAGGCACCCCAGCAGCCTATTTGTAGCAAAGCCTAGTGCCAACTGCTTCAAAAGATAAGGAATAAGGTATAATATGTTGTGGCAAGATACTTATCTCCTCCTGTAACCTTTGCAACACAGACATCCTTGACCACTGAAAGTATGTAGGACATTCAAACAGGGCATTTCAAGCATGAAACAACTCTGCTAAAATGCTGAGTGCAAATAGGAGCACAGGACTATGCAGGTGTGTCCATGCATGAGGCAAGGTTAAACAGTAAGTGGCATCTTCCTGGAACTCCAGAATCTGCTTAGAAAATAGATGTTTGTAAGTGCAGGCTCCAGCTGCATAGCCTTTGAAAAGAAGATGTGGGTAAGCAAGTCCATCAGACCTTTTTGTATCAGATTTATTTAAACCAATTGAAGAAACTTTTCAGTTCCTACAGGTGCTTCAGAGCATTAGCAGGTAAATACAATGATATAACTGAAATAATTATGCTGTCTAAAAGGAAAGTGTCCAGGAATAGTGATGCTTAGCAAGGACAGCAAATTCACACTTTGTATAGTACATGACAATAGGAAAGAAAATAACTTCTCCTCTGATTTACTGAGACTGTGCTTGAGCCAGCCAGAGGTAACAGTTTGCTGTATTAGTTTTCTTTATTAAATGTCTGTGCCAGTTATTTTTCTAGCTATGAGAGAGCTGAGCTGGAGGGCAAACTCGTTAAGTGAAGGTGGACTTTTCAATAGCTGTATTAGCTGAAAAGCACTTGGACTAGCCACCTGAAACTTGGCACTGGCCAATAGAATACTTAGCTTGCTGATCACAGGCCACAGAAACTTGTCAGTGCTGCCAACTCCTCTTTGTTGTGCACAGGATACAGGGAAGGAGCTTCAGTGTTCATATAAGGAGCAGCACTGGCCAGGAGAGAGACTGAAAACTGACACTTATTAAACTCCGGCCAAACTCAGAATTGCAAATTAATCCCTGAAAGGGACTATGATCCGAGCAGATGCTTTGAATTTGGCCATATTGTTCAGCAGAGAAGGAAGCTATCAAAAACTCCCACAGTAAGGATTACACCAGCTGCAGGCTTGAATCCCAAGCCATGCCCTGCATGCATCAGGTAGGCATGAGGTGTATTCTAATAATGGAAAATGATCATGTTCCACAAAAAGCCAGATTTTTACAAATGCAGATTGTCACCAAGAAATCACTAGGCTAACAGCCCTTGCTAGAAGTGAAATGGAACTAAATCAGCAACAGCAGATAATCCATAAACAAGCATCATCTAACCATGGTGAAAATAATGGACTCTTGCTGAAAATGTTCCAGAAAACGACCTGAAGCAAATACCCCACAGATGCAGCTACTCAGAGCAAAGTCAGCTCTAGGTACACCTGCATCTGGGAATGCACCACAGAGTTCCGCGCTGCTAAGAACACCATTTGCATTGCTGCTAGCCCAGCTGCCTGGGAAAAGTGCAGACATTTCTGGCATCCTTTTCATGTGGGCCAGCTCATGGCAATGCTGTGTCAAGAGGTATGAATTAAGCATTAATGATACCCAAACCAGGCACGTGTGTTGGCAATGTACCTCACCACCCGTCTCCTTTTGGTGTCTAAGGACAGAGTATTAAACAGAGGGGCACAGGATAGCAGCAAGCTGCCTCTGCAGCACCAGAGATTAGGAAACACTGAAGCTGCTTGACGAGCGATTATTCCAGGGGTGCATGGACTCGACTCGATCCTTTACCCAGAGTCTGTCTGTAGGAGTGTTTTTTGCTGTGCTCGCAGCCCCCGTTATTGCTCAGCACTCCTCGGAAGTCGGGTGCTGTGTTCGGTACGCTGCCACCAAGTGGTGCTGTGACCAAGCAGATCACCGGGCCTGAGGCTGTTTATTCAGGCCCAGTCACTAGGCAGGAGGAGCACACAAAACCACATTCCTGCGGCCTGGCATCTGGGTCCAGCTTACGAAACTGCAGAGCACAATTAAATCAAAGAGCAGACAACCCAGGGATAGTTGCCTCTCCTCTTCCTCCCACTTTCCTTTCAGCCGCATGACTGATATTTGAGAGCCTTCTTGAGTTTTACCTGTTGAGTGGCATCAGCCACCCATGGCAGCAGGGCTGCTCCTGTGGCAGTCTCCAGCCCACTCATCAGCAAAGCTCCAGTCTGCAGGTCCAGCAGGGATTAGAACAGGCCAAACAAAACCACCTGGATGTGGGGAAGCTCAAAATCCATTTTATCCAAAGCCACCACAGAAGGGTTGATCTTCTAAGTTAGCTTGGCAAGTAATGAGGAAAGATCCCCTTTTGTCAGCTAACCCTGACATTCTCCTGCCTTACAGAATTGTCACCCCCTCACTTCAGCACAGAGCAAGGAGTGAAGGTGCCATCAATTTTAAATTGGCCAAGTGACAAGAAATACCAGATCCTATTACTGGGGCAGATTCATCAAGCACAGTCCAAGCCTGTGGCATGGCCTTGGGCAAATCATATTGATTCTTCCCTCCTATGGAGGTGAGGAGGGAATTAAAGCTAAGAGAGGTCTGTAGTGGTTTACCAGCTTTCACTTCAAAGATCTGCTGTACCGAATGCTTACCCTGCAAGCAGCAGCTCTATCTGCTGAAACACCAAAGGCTCACACCCTGGTATTTGCTTTAGGAGTGGTATTACTGCTTTGGCATTTTTGACCAGTGATTTTTGGCTTTGAAAGTGCTCTCCTTGCAAAGGTGCTCACAAAATGGATGCTTTCAGCCAGCCAGTGCTCCTCTGAGGCCCTGCAGCAAGTTCTCTAGGGGGAAACACTTCTCCAAGCAAAGGGTCCACAAGACAAAGCAGGACATACAGTGAGCTTAAACATATAGAGCCTCTTGAGTGCAAATAATACTGAGTTTTGGCAACAAAGATTTACTGCCAGGATGTTGGTTAACTGCACTTTCTGTAATCAGTAAAACAATAAAATGTGCCAAGTCCCAACGAGCATAACATCATAAACAGGGGGTGTGGGACGGCAGTAGTGGGATGCTCCGTCTCCTGTACACTGAAGAGCAAGCGTCAGTGGGAGGTGAGGCTTTTGACAGTGCCACAAAGTCCCAGCAAAGCATTTCCATCTGTGGACTTTATACCAGATGGAGTTTGACTGAACCCACTCAAAGTGTGTGAGGGTTGAAGTATTTAAGCTCCCCTAACGAGCTTTCCAGTACAGCTGCACTGGCATAATTCTTATTCCAAGTTCCGCTTTCATACTTTTTCCATTATGTGACTGTTACACAGCCCACATCTGACTTAGCTGCTAACCATTTTACAGAAGTCTTCTTACAATGACAAAGCTGAACACTAGGGGAATGGCATTAGGAGGATGAAACAGGAAGGAAAAGGTTTCCAAAAATAACCAGAACAAGAGACTGAATGAGCAGGATCCTCCACTAATCCAGTCTGATGGTAGGAAATGCTTGGAAATGTGGTCTGTTGAGTAGCAACAGAGAACCAAAACAATCTTCACCCATTTTAATCTGAGGTGAAGTATGCCCAGAACATGCCCATACAAAGGGGTGACTGGTGAAGGACAGTCACATACTTCAGCTCACTTAAACAGCAGTAAGGCAGAGGCACTGCCCCCAATGTGCAGCAGAAAACCACCATGTGTGGTCACCGTGCCCTGAAGGCCTTAGTCCTGGCAGTGGCTAGACAGGACAAGTGGGTATCCAAACCCAAGTTACTAACCTCTCCCAACCTGCAGGCGTTTCACCTTCCCACAGTTTCATTTATCCCATTGCTTCCCAGTGGTGTGTCATTAACTGGGGCAGCAAAACAAACAAGATCCCATGCTGGTACTTACCGACTTTTGTACACATCTGGATTTACATCGCCTGTGTGTGGCCACAGGTAAAAGAAACCCACACCAACGTGCCACAAACCCGGAAAGAGCTATTGTAAGAAACTGAGTGGTTGTTTCCCTCCAGTGGTTTTAAAAATTAGTAGCTGTGCAACATGTGGCCAGGCTTTGAACAGGTGGGAAAGACCCGGTCTGCACTTGTGGGTTTTGGCTTTTTTCTGGTTGACTGATTGTTTTTTTACTGTCTATTTTTCTTCTTCAAACTCGTCCCACCTTAACTGTTCTATTACTCTTGGACACCTCCATGAAAAACTCAACATTCCTAGTAGAAGTTGACAGCAGAGCATCCCTTAGTCTCTGCTGGGCTCACAAGCATTCAGGTGAGCTGAAAAAGCCTTTCAGTAGCATGGGTGCAACTGAAAGAAACTGACACAGTCTACAAGGTTTCAGTGTGTGGAGATTCTCTTGTACATCTGCTTTAGTACCTGTCTACAACCTCCAAACTGCTTTGATGTGGCACCTATCAAGTGCACACTCCATCCATGACACAACCTTGTTTCTCAGATGATTTTGGCCAAGAGACTTTCTTGGTTGCTCCCAGGTGGTGGTTCCTGAAGCAGTAGCTGCTGTCAGCTGCTGAAACCTCTACCTGGTTTGTGAGATATTCATGCAACCCAGGTGCCTAGTCCAGAGTTTCACATTTGATCTCTTGTTCCATATGGAATTATTTCCTGAGCTATCCAAGCTTGGATCTCGAAGGACAATAAGCTGTCCTCTTACCATGACATACCTTTTGCTTTTGAACTCAGTGTGCTGCACGAGTAAGTCTTGTGGATCTGTGTGCCACTGTGTCATTCCAGTCCTGGAATGGAAATTTCTAGGGAGCCAAGAATTCTTAGTTACTACTTTGTGAAAGGAGGTTTGATTTTATCCATTATCTACCTTGGGTTGAAAACAAAACAAAACAAGAAGATACTTACTTGCTTGTTGTTCTTACGGCTAACTGAGGGGACCGCTGATGCTGTGACTTACCTCTGGGGGTGGGCCAGCAAGAGAAATGCCCAACTGCAGAATTGCAAGGATAAACCACACGAAATGCAATTTTGGACACCATTTAAGCACAAAGCAATCATAAATCCAAATCACACAAGAAAAAGATTTATTGAAAAATAAAGTTCTCCTAGTTTTTTTCTACAACAGTGAAAACAAAGCATTTTTCTATGCCATTAAAGTACAGACATTTTAACTCTTCTAAAAAAAAAAAAAATTTAAAAAATCCTGTCCAATTGAACCCCAGTAACTTGACAGCATCTGAACTGCTGCGTGCTGCTCTTTCTGCATTAACTGATTGAACGGAATATAGTGGAACACAACCATTTAAATAAAACAAAGGATCAACCTTTAAAATCAAACACACAGTACCAGCCTGACCCTGAAGTTCTCATGGACAGATTAAAAACTCTGACTGACTCCAAATTATCTGCAAAAAATAGCAAGCGCATTTTAACAGATTTCAGTAGGTTGTTGGTGTTTGTTGTTTTGGTTTTTAATTGAGGTGCTATAGGGATTAATTGTACTTTGATCGCCTTCATCCATGGAGAGAGACTCCCCCAGGGAATGATTCAGACCAGAAACCAAAGAGCTGCCCCAAATTACTCTCTGGAGGACTCCCAGAGAGTCAGCAGCCAGCCTAGAGAGCTCAGGGGGATCAATCTCTCCAGCTCGATTTAGCTTTGTAAATATTCTTAGTTTTTTTTTTTTTTTCTTTTAGCTCCCTTAGAATCTTCAGGGTAACATTTCCTCATAAAATTAATTGTTTCTCCTTTGATTAAAAACTTGCTTTTTCTTCCTCATCTGCTGTATTCCTTTGTGAAAACCAAAATAAACCCATGACTTCTTAAAAAATGCTTTTCACTGCCATTATACTGCAACCGACCTGTTAATGAATGCAACAAATTAGTTCTGGGTACAACCCTATTAAGATTAACTGCCTTCAGACAGCAATTTAAGTTGATATATTGTGTACCTATCTGAGACTTCAAACTTCCTCACAGCTGTTGGGAGTCTGATCTAGGATGTGTTGCATGCATTTGGCCAGTGCCTGGTTGGCTTCAGCAAATGCCACAGCATTATTTACACGCTCTCTTTAAAGCCAAGGATCTTGCTGGCTCCTATGGGGAGCCTCTGAGTTTTGCCTAAAGTGTGGCAAGCACAAGTGCAGGAGCACTGACCCAGGGCCAGCACAACAGGGCAGAGCAACACTAGAGCTGTTTTCCTGCACAGAAAGGCATCTGTGAGGACAGCAGGGTCCCCAAGGCTTCAGTTCTGTCAGCCCTTATGCAAGGTGACAAATTCTGATTCTCCTGCACAGCCCACCTTGGTTACACAGCACCTGAACCTCTCTTCCCAGCAGAGGAAGGGTGTTACTGAATGTCTGTAAAGCAGTTTCTGTGTATAGAAGGTGGAGTTGCTACTTGTTTTATCAAAACTTTGAGGATCTGATTTGATAGACTCACTTAATAAACAGGTAGCTTAGTGCTGTTGTGAGGGTTTCTGGATTGTAACATACTGTGGGCTGTTCAGGCTTCTATAGATTGCAGTTGTACCAGAAAGTTAATTTGGCAGCTTTGCTGTTGTCCCCTGGAAGAATGAACATGGAGGATACCTCACACCTGAGGGATTCTAGAGTTCAGGCTCTGGTATTTTCAACACATTCCTACAGTAAACATCTTACAGTTGATACAGAGAGTTCGCTGTTTATACAGTCCACTGAAATACATTTGGAAATTAAAAACTAATTAAAAAAACCCAACAACCTATAGAGCTACATAAAAATATGAAGATGGGATTTAAGTAATTGCCCAGAAAACTCTGTGATTTGATGTTACATTTACAGCAATATTATTAAAACATAACTTAAAGAAACTCTTTTCTGTCCCTGGCCTTTCCAGCCTGAATGAAAGCAGACATCTGTCAGTGCATTGTTCTCCTTGTCTTTGCAGCAGTCCCTAAAACAACAGGACCAAAGGAGAACTACAAATGGAAAGAGATTGCAAATCACAAGTTGAAGGCATGGCAGCTGTAGGGCAAATGCCACAGAGAAGCAGCCATTGCAAAGTGTTAGCAGCCCTGGAAAAAGACCAGTGACACTGGAAACTGCTTACTACTAGTGTCTAAAAAAGAAAAAACAATCAAGAGCCCACCACTCCAGCTGCAACCTGTAGGCTCAACAGCTATTTAAGTTTTCAACTGACACTTAAAATAATAAGGTAACACCAACTTAATTAGAGCTGCTCTATGCTGTAACAGCAAGCAGAAGTAGCTGCTGCTATGTATGCAATATAACCTGCAAGTGTCTGCTCTTGAACTGCTAATCCAGTGATATTTATTAAAAAGGGAGAGATGCTTTTATAATTTGAAGAAAAGCTAATGGAGGAGTTCTGCTATCACTGAAGACAGTAGGAGTCATGAAGTTAATTAGACCTGGGTGAGATTGTATCCAGCCTGATTCATCCCATTTAATTTATTTTACTAATAAAATCTGGCCCTGAAATGCACTATGAGCAAAACACATACCTGAGAAAGCAATCTGGAGTTTGTTTATTTGAAGAGCACTGCAAACTCATAAATCACCTTGGTAATTTAGACAGGCCGCTTGTTTTTGTGAGGGGAGGGCATGTCCTTCTCATCAAGGATGAGCCAAGGACATCAACTAGGTCTTTCAAGGCTAGCAGTACAACATCATTAAGTGAGAAGACATCAGCTAAACACGTATCTGTGGCTGATTCCAACAGAAACTTTCAGCAAGTCTGAATGCAGGTCAAAAAGCAATCTGCAACAGCCACTACCAAGTAGCTGGGAGCAGAGCTGAGCAGGGACGGCAGAGAGCCCTGGCTCTGTCTGCAACCTTGCTCCGAGATGTCCAGCTGAGACCCGATCAGTAGCTATTTTGCAAAATCCACTTCCTGCAGAAAAGCAGTAGCATTGAAAAGAAAAACATCTGCAATGAACTGAAAATCCAAGAGCTCCCTCCCCACTGAGAGTTGTAAATTCAGGTATCGCAAATGGACTGTGTTCTCCTGCTAGCATCTGGAATCAGCCTGTGCACTTCCATATACAGATGTCTTTACCTGAAAAACCAAGACCTCACAGACTTTAATGTGGATCCTCAACTCTTCTGCTGTTAAAATCAGACTTGGCTGTTTCAAGAGGTCTTCTGTTAACATTGTCTCCTTGGGGAACGTAAGGGCTTTAGTTTGCTCTCTGGTCATTAAACCGAAATCTCATCCCAGCAGGAGCTCTCCTGTCACAGCTATTCTGCTTGCAGAAGCAACATTTTGCAAGAATTACTAAAGTTACAGCTTTATCTTATTAACCTTTACCTTATACTTTTAGAATGCATTTCTCCACTACTTAAAACATTCAAAATTCCTACTGCTAGGTTGTAGAGTCACCAGTTGCTATTGTTCCCTGTAATTAGTGTTCCATTATACTTGTTCAGACAGTGTCCATATTCCAAACACTCATCTAAACCCCCGAGGGGAAAAAAAAAAAAAAAAAAAAAGAGAAAGAGAAAGAAAAAAGGCACATAAACATTAAATATTTGTAGGAGAAACATAATCCAATATAAACAAGCAAACAGCTGCCACTATAAATTACAAAAAAGAAACATAGAATCTAAGCAAAAAATGCAAAAAGCAACTCTATTTATACATGTGCAAATCAACTTGCATATATGAAATAAATGAGGTTTTTATTGGCATTTTAAAACAGTGTGTATTTACCAACTTCACCTTTCAAAGGCAAGCCTTTATGTTAATAAATATGTAAATGCTTCTCTCAAGTTCTCTAATCTCGCAGGAACAAGATCTTTGAAAAACAAAACAAAACAAAATAAAACCCAAAACCAAACTAGGTCACATAATAAAAAATACAAAAATTTAAAACAAAGAATGTCTTGATATGAGAGATATGCTTAAAAGTTTGTAAAGTTTTTTTTTTTATATTGAACTTTTGACATTTTTTTCCCCCCATCAGTTGTTGATCAATATATGCAAATGCAAGTCATGCAAAAACCAGGTTTCTGAGTAAAGGAAGCTGCAACCTTTACTGTCAGGCTAAGGAGCAGTAGCACGGCCTCATCTCTAGCATCCTTAAGTGAAAGAACTGGACTACACTCTTACTCTTCACTCTCCGAACGGTTATGGAGTGTGGCGCAGAGGCTGCCCTCTCTCCTGAAATGTAGATATACATTAAACATTTTGGTAAATCACTCAAACTTCAAGATAGCCCCACAGGATTTGCCTGAGTGTTTGCCTGTGGAAGGATTCATCTGTTGATCACTGCGTGAACAAACACCGCTGTATATGGGGGAGCGCTGCCTCACGCTTGGTGACATCTACCAAGTTTACACACTCAGGAGGTCTCACCTGATGCCTCCTTTTACCAAAATTTAGACTGCAGCTTGACTTCATACAAGGCCTGTTTCTTCGGAAAAGAGAGCTGAGAATTGCTAATAGAGACCTACCTAATTATAGGCCTTGATTCTTTTAAGATTAATGACTCTACAGAGAAGAGTTCATGGAAATAGGGTCAGACCCACTGGTTCTGAGGCCAATTTAGATGCTCTGTGCCTGGCTGAAGTGCCAGCAGTGCTGGTGTTTGCTATCTCAATTTTGCCAGGATACAGTAATTCAGTTCAGTAGACTAGAGAGAAGTGGTGCTACAGCATCAAAAAAACAGAGCTTGTAATAGACTCTCCCTGCTGTGGTAAAGGCAAACTTAGCACTGAGCAAAGCACTAGACCAGAAAATCTGAGAATAACAAATACCAAAACCCTCCCACCTGAACAGTTTAGAGGCAGTGTGCCATGGGGAGCATACGGTGGGGGAGAAGAAGCAAATATGTATTTACAGCAGAGTCACACTACAGCAAAGACTACCTGGTTTCCATTCTTTAAGTGCACACATATGAATCTGTTTCTGACATCAGTCTGTGAGATCTCATCCCAAACTCCTTTCCTGCCTGCAGAACCTCAGGCTAAATGAGCAAAGCTAAAGTTTTGCTGTTGCCTTTACATTCAGCACCATGTATGAGTGTATTTTAGTACACAGGATGTTCCAGTTGCACAAATATGCACAGATACGTGGGAGATATTTTGTATAAATACACAAGGAATTGTTGCTCCTGCTCAGACCCATTGCCAATCCTCCTCAGACCCATTGCCAATCTTCCTCCCCCAGCCTTTCCAGGGTATTAAAACTGCTGCAAACTACGTTTGTGCTGACAGAGGCAAATGCTGAGCTGTGGTAACAGTAAAGATTTTCATACTAGTTTGTGTCTGTTTTCATATAAAGAGTTTGTCTCCTGTTAGGACTCAGCTGTTCTGTTTCTGGAAAATTACTCTAAAATACAGCAGATTTTATCATTATCACAACCCAGTAACTGATGATCCTGATGCTCCACAGCTCCCAGGTGTCCTTTTTGGATACTCAACAATCTCTCAGGATTTAAGCTCCTGTGTAGTCCACAGCAATGTTACGGAGTGTTAAGGCAGGAGACAACAAACTTGATAAAGCTAATTAATTGTTTTTAAGTTGAAACTTTACATGTACATTGTTCTGTTCTTTTGTCTGGAGAATTTATCCATAATGAAGCAGCCTTTCCCTCCCTTGGTCTTTGGTAGGTCAAGAGACAGGACAGTATTCACACATGGGTAATGAATGCCAGGTACACTAGAAATCTGAACCAACCAGATATAGCCAAGAAAGGAGAACTTAAAGCATTGAGGCTTTTCATTATTACCTGCTAATGGTTGTTACTCTGTATGAAAATACCCTTCGTGCTTTTGGGAGGTTTTTTTTTTTTTTCTCCAGTATGGTCAGGGCACGTCCAGATTGTAAACCTGCAGACCATGACCACATTTCAAAATACACTGCAGACATTTCTCACTAATCTTAGCATATCATTTCCTGATGGTGCTATCAAGCATGTCACTTTCTGCTGAAAATAACAAAAAATACCTCTTAAAAAAAAATAAAAAAAAAAAAAGGTGATTTACAAGATTTACTTGCTNCCAAAACCCAACCAAAAAACCCCCCCCCAAAAAAAATCACAAAAAAAAAAACCCCAACCACCCCCCCCCCAAAAAAAAAAAGTTAAAGAAAAAAAAAAAGAAAAAAAGAGGGGAAAACCACACACACCTCCACAAAAGAGAAAAATAATCAGAGCCCACAAGACTGATCAATGCTTTTCCTAGCAGTTTTTTGTCTCCTCTTACTTGTTCTTCTGAAAAAAATTCTCTTTAAAAACCTAGCTAGTTATGAAGACATTTTACATTTCTACCATACAATAATTATAGTTAGCTTAATTTAACCTTTCTATGTCATTCAGCAACACTTTAACTACTGGAAGCCGTAGCAAACCGAGGCTCTAACAATAATATTGCTCCAATGATGCTGAATACTTTTTGCTTCACACAGTATTTCTAGTAGACAGACTACAACAGAAGCATGGGCTAATTCCAAGGATTACTCTCTAAATGGGACCGGTAAACTGTGACAAGTCCATTCCAAAAATGGCAGTATGTTTTTGTAGCTTTTCCACACTGAAGAATGCCACAACCCTAGTCAGTTGTCGAGTCACCAAGATGATGTGTCACACGCTGGCAATTGCCTATTTGCTCATTCCTGATACTTTTTTTCGACTGCTTCGATGCAGCAGCTGTGATGCAGACAATGCCTTGTTGTATACAAAGATTTCAAAAACAAAAAAAGGGGAAAAATACCAAAACAAAACAAAAAAACCCCTGGGCCCAGATAACCCAGTAACTGAGTACAGAGCTATCTTGTGATTCCAAGTTCTTGTGAAGTAAACCACTTTATAGCCTTTCAAGCTAAAGCTGTACCCAAACAGTGCACCTAGAATAAAATGTGAGTCCCTCCCCACCTCTACAACCCCCTCCCTCAAGCACACTTTTTTCCATTTTCTACTGGAATGAAACTGAGATCCTGTAGCTAGCTGTGACGAGGGATGTCTTAACTCATTAAAAAAAAAAATTGGAAAACACTTCACCCAAACAACGACGAAAAAAAAGAAGTCTGATGGGTCTGGGAATTTTCTACAAACTGTTCTGTGCAGTCATCTTCAAATCACTGTAGAACGTGAAACTCGCTTCTCTTTGCAAACAGGTGAAGGAAATCTGAAGAGTTACACTGCAAATGTTCTTACAAGAAAACAAGATCAGTTAGCTGCTTGTTATGAATTCCTCCTTAGTAGGTAATTCTGCCCAGCAATGATAGCTTTGCCTGCAGCGAAAAACCTGGACAAAAGTGCAGGAAGTATAAGTAGCTCCTCTCAAAACTACTTACATTTTGTCCTCAGCTCAAAAGAAGCTCTGTGGCTGCTGCTATAGGCAGTCTTTACAAAGCGCAACCTGCCCCTTAATATAGTCTCTGCAGGGGCAGATTCTTCTGTGGGTTGGGTGGGAGCCGGCACAGCTGAACAGTAAGAGGTCACCTTGGAAAACACAGTGCTTCCTTCTAGCATCAAAAGAGGGGACCAGAATATCGTTTGCAGACTCCATGGTGAGACATTCGATATTGTGCCTGAAAAGCAAAGCGCATGATCTAAATCACGGGGAAGTTTGCAGGAATTTGGTGTAGTTTTTATCCTTCCTCACTAAAAATAAAATGCTGTGTTACATCCTAAATTCAGTACATTTAGAATTGCAGATTCCCAGAACATAAGTGATTTCTTTCCATCTGCACAGACTCCCTCTGCAGAGGGCAGTACAGCCCTTCCAACATTACCCTGTTTCTTAAAGATTAATGAAAGAAGTTAAAAGGATAAAGATGCTTTTGACTGTTCTGCAAAGTGCAATATTTAAATACACCATGCATTTCTAGTGAGAGAAACCCAAAGAACCTGAAATCTGGAGATACTCCCCTGAATTTAGCAGAGATCTGCCCCAGGGTAGGCACACTGTGTCAGGTAGCCCTGGGTAACCCAATGTGAAACCACAGCCAAACTGCAAGGACAAGGCAATGCTGCTGTGTTACAGAAGCTGGTCAGGGCAGGACCCACTGCTCTGAGGAACCAGCTGGCTGGAAAATAAAACAAAAAAGCCAAAACTCAAGTTGCCATTTTCTGACCGCAAAGCTTAAGCACGAGTGTAGCAATTCCAGCAGAGGCTTGTTTTTCACTTACACTGGAAACACTGGGAGCTTTCAGCATTTGACAGATTTTTTTTTCTTTTTTCCCCCACAGAATTGTAATTTTGTCTAGACAGCTGGAAAAGAAGCCCGACAACATTTTTTTATATAAGCTGCTCCTGAACTCTGCTGGAAATTACAACTTTTCAAACAAAATAGAAAAATAAAAATATTCTACAATTTAATGTAGCAAAAAGTGGAGATGGAAAACCTAGGAAGCAGCCTGGTCTCGAAGCCCAGCTTCAAGTGCTTTGTTTTCCTTCTGAACGGAACACAAACATGTTCCCAAAGAGAGAGTACCTGAAAGCAACATTCATTTCCTTAATGCATACCAGGAAAGTGTTCTAAATTGGTACTAATACCTCTAATGTACAAGGGTTTACAATTCCTTACCTGGGACAACACCAACACAAGTTTTGCAGAGACACTAACTGCTAATTGTCAGTAGATACAGACGTTTCAGGGTAGATGTTAACTGTCATCAGAGAGGGCTCAATAAATAAAAGAAAAGCAGCATTTTGTAAGTGCTGCATTTAAAAAACCATGTGAACTGATAGAAATCCCACAATGTCTGCAGAGTTCTATTTACCACCACAAAATGCACTTTGTTTCTGACCCAGCTGACTAGGCATGGTTAGGATTAGCAGTAAGAGTCACACAAGTTCACCAGCTCTCAGGGTTATGGCAAAAGCTGTGGAGTAGCGCACCAGGGCTGCAAAGGGTCCATCCAAACACAATCACAGTCCTGGCAGCTGCGATCCCTTCAGCACAACCATCTCTACTCATCAAAGGGCCCTGTATGGGGCCCACACATAGAAGATGGAGGTGAGAAGGAAGAGATGCAAATTTTTGGCCCCGGTGCTGTACTCCTTACTGCAAAAACATATGCTATGTGAAATGGTGCTCCTGGCACAGCAGCGACTTCTACCATCCACTGCTTCAAAGGACTGATGGCTAACCTCACAGCTTGCTCCAGCCCAGCAGACTGCTGCTCTTCCCTCCTCACAGAATTCATACACTAAACTTCAGGTGTGGCAAAAAGCAGTGCAACAGAGACCAAATGATCTATTTGTGCTTTTGAGTACTTACCTAAGCAGAGCTTTGTCCTTGTTAAGATGCTGGAAGAAGGAAGGCTCACAGATGAGCTGACTTTCCTGACAAACTTGTTTACAGGATTTTCCAGGTTCAGCAATTTTCACTTGAAGGGCACTTAATGGGGGCCACATCACCTGCCCGTGACAGAAATCCTGCAGTGACAGATCACATTTTATTATTATACATCCAGTCCCTTCACAGCAATTTTTCTCATTAGCAAAATAATTGGTTATTATCGCCTGAACATTCATTTTGCAGCTCATTTTGGTTGTATTCAGAATCAGTAATTTAAGCACATTTAAAAGGAATATTTTTCTTTTAGCATAAGAGAATTATCACCTTGAAATATGCTTGAAATGTAGTATCATTCTTCCCAAATAATTTTCTTCCCTGTCTATACCTTTTTTAATTTATCATAAGCAAGTCTACCTAGTCTCTACTTCTGCACCCATTCTGGCTTTCTCGGAGTGACTCCTGTGTCATTATCTCTGTGCTAGCAGAACTATTTTCCTAACAACACAAATATCAGGAGGAAGTTCTGGTAGGAGTAGAATTCCAGAAGCTAGTTACCCTGCAGGCAAGAAATCTCTCAAGTGGCCCACATGGAAAGCATCAGGGAGCCTGAAGTGCTATGGAGTCAGCTAACTCAAGAAAGACTGAAGATTTCTACAAAGCAACCAGGATTCAAAGAGTTTGTTTGACTTTCCTGGTTAAACTGCTAGCAGAAGTGCTCTCCCAAGACTGAAAAACTCTGACTATAAGTAATGCATGCAGTCAAGTGTCACCACAGTGGAAGGAGGGAAGAAAGAACCAGTACTTCAACACACTTGCCAGCGGAAACTATTCAAAGATGAGTTCTTATGGTCTTGACATTTAAAATGAGAAAAAGCAAAGAGGAAATGCTAATCACTGGTTTTATTAAACATGCTGTGATACTTGGCCATTATTTTAACATTTGGCAACTCTCATCAAAAGTTAATCCACAAATCTGGGCCCAGTCCATCATGGTTTGCTTTCTCCTGGCAAAATTAATACTTGTATTAACAGGTCCCACACTGTGACACAGGGTTAGAAAGGATGGACTACTTAAGGATTAATGAAGCCAAGACTCCACATAACTTACCAGTTCTCAGTGGCAGTTTGGTGGGTTTTTTCCCTCTGTCTAGATTTCTGTGGCTGAAGAAGGGAGTTTTCATACTCTCAAGTCTAACCATAGATTTAATATTATACAATCATGAATCACTGAATATCCTGAGTGGGAAGAGACCTACAAAGACCATAGAGTTCAACTCCTGACTTCACAAAGGGCAACCTAAAAGCTACGCCACGTATCCAAGGGCATTGTTCAAATGCTTCCTGAACACTGACGAGCTCAATGTAAAGACCACTTCCCTGGGGATCCTGTTCCACGGTGCTTAGCCACTCTCTCAGTGAAATTTTTCCCAGTATCTGCAGTCATTTCCTCATGCCATATTTAAAAAAAAAAATTAAAAATAAAAAAATTACTAGTTTTAGAGCACATTTATGGCAGAACAATTTTAACAGCATCTAAAAAAATCAGCTTAACAACAGATGGTTTGAGGTACTTTTTAAGTAGGTTGTTTCAAAAAAGGTAATTTTGCTATTTGGACTTAAGCATTCTGTTTATTCTGTCCTTTTATAAATCAGTATTTAAAATACTAGATGCAGCAAGAGGACAACCCAATACTGTAGTATATAGTACTGGAGTATCTACAATATAATAGATTTGATTAACAGCTAGTGTAGGCAGAAGACAAAGGTTTTCAGAGGCTGACTCATTTGTGAAGCTTCACTGATGTTAAGTTTCACCAAAGGCTGCACTTAAGTTTGTTTTACATAAACCCACAATATCAAGGTGAGACAGGCTTAGCCCTGCTATCAAAGGTATCAAGAGCCTCCCTCTGGCTTTTGCTCTTCGGTGACTGTCCTCACACCACTCCCTTTGCCAAGCTCTGGTGCTCAGCTGACCCTCTGCTGAGCCAAGTCAGTTTGTTAACACAGTAGAGCCCTGCCAAAAACATTTTCTGCTGGGTTCCCAAGCGCTCTGCTTGACCACATCTTTCAAAGTCAGCATGCCTGTTCCATCAGCCCAGCTTGCCTCATCCAAAAGGTCCCAAGTTTCCAACAGGGAATCTCACAGCTGCTTCAGCTGCAGTTGCCTGGCTGCTCTTTTGATGGCAGTGCCAATTCAAGCAGTTCCACCCTTTGGTTCCCACCCTACACTGCCACTTTGCAGAGCTGACACAACTGTCTGTGAAGCCACAGAGCCAACAGGATCAAGGGATGGATTCAGCAGACAGCACAGGCGCACCTAACTGCCCCGCTGGGCCGTTGGCACTGGTAGGATGGAGCAGCCTGGAGTGAAAGCTGTTTTAGTCCAGCTGAAGACAGCACTGCTAAATACAAAACCACAGCTCACAGTAGTTGCCTTTATTCAGACCCTAAAGACCTTCAGCCCAGCTGTTGGATCTGAAGATTTGGGGCATTCACAAAAGCTTTCTTGTGAACACTGCCCTCCCTTCCTGATCCTGAGCTGATGCCCCAAAAGTGCAACTGCAGTCAAATCATTCAAATCCCACTATTTCACTATCCCATAGGGTGACTTGTGGCTGAGTGTATCTAGCCCCATTCTCTTCACATTCAAACCACTTCTGAAGACCATACTCTTGTGATTAATGCACCCCACAACCTCTGAACCAGATAAACTTCATGCATCTTGTTTCAGTGCCGAGTTTGTGCTGCTTCCTCTGATGCCTGGATCCCAACGCAAACTCTTCAAAATAATGTTTCAACTTCTATTTTTGCTTCATCTGACACATTAATCAGGCTCAGTGCTAAGCACATGCAGCTAATAATGATGCTTGAGCATCTCGGGGGCTGTGAAGCAGTAACAGCATTTGACAATTGATCAAAACTATGAACGAAATGACAATGCTGCATTTATTTCTGAGAAGCACAGGCCAGGGCTTGGCCCCTAGGGGAACTCCAGAAGGCAGAGACAGGTTTGCCCCACTGATGCTATCTCTAGATTGTTTCTTTTTATCGCTTAACTAAGCTCCATTTCCTCCTGTATTGACAAAACCTCTCAATTACAGCTAACTCAGGTAGAAGAATCAAAAGAAGCAGAGATACTTTTACAGGCATCAATACAGCAGCAAAAAGCATGAAGTGTTCATTGGCAGGAAACTGGAAATAGCTGCGTTAGGTTAACGACACTTGTGAGCTGAAGCTGTGTTATTCTGGTTTTCTGCCTGTAATATTGTCCTCTTTCAGCAATGCAGGGACAGGAGCACGTGTGGTGCTTTTGAAAGAAATCCTGGATGTTAACCGGCATATCAGAGATACAGGTTTTTCCTATCTCTCTTCTGCAGCAGCCAGAACAAAAGGCAGAGCTGGCTGCTGCAACAGATCTGGCCTTGGGCAGAAGTCCAAGCAAACACAGTTTCTAGAAATCAGTATCCCACAGAAATTTCTGCAGTTTATTACTCCCAACTCCATATCTTGTGCTGCTCTCAGCTGGCAATAATGCAGAGAAGCAAAAGTCCTTTAAGTAACTGGTTCCAAACCATTTAAAGCTTTGTCAATTGAAGGTAAATACTTGGACCATTCTGCCCAGATACTTTAGGCTAAATGCAATTGGACCTCAGAAGTACTTCTGTATTTATATGATACTTCATAATTCAAAGGTTCTTTCTGAGAAGTCACACAGACACTGAAAAATTACTTTGCATTTCTGCTTTGATATAACATCAGAAGGAGGAAGGTTCTTTGTAAATCAATCAATCAATCAGCCAGTCAGTCAAATAATCAATAAATTAACCTCTCCTGTAATTTTACAAGCTCTTACAGCTCCTGAAATTCAGTCACATGCAGTAAATCAGACACTTGGAGATGAAAGAGAAGCAGAACTAACATTCTGGTAGCTGGCGCTGTCTTAATTTCCAGTCAGTCTCTTTACAGATGAAAAATCCCACTGGTGCCAGATCTGGAAGAAGCCTCCCAAGCCCCACATGGCTGAATCCACAGAAGTGAATCTTCCACCTCACGTTGAACCCCCAAGGGAATTTTATCTTGGCAAGCACCTGCCCAGACAAGGACTGCACAGCTACCATTTCTCCTTGAACAGCAACGGCACTGAGAAGCTTTGAAATGGAGAGGGTCTTCCCTCTGCAAGGCACGTACACGACTCATCCACAATAGAAGTTCATACCTGTCTTTCGATAAATGCATTCATCCTCTGCAGCATTCCCTCACAGGTAAACTCATAGGGCAAATAAGGGTCAATCTGTGAAAACAGAGTGTGTTGTGCTTAGAGGGATTTCTTTTTTTTTTTTTTTTTAAATGAGCTTTGTGGTATGCTGCATGGTAGAAGCTTGCATTCCAAATACAGCTTAAGTAGCAACAATAAAGGCAAATGAGCTCATTAACAAATCACAATTTCACAAAACTGTCAGGAGTTTAAGGTGAATTTTGTCCCTTTGTAGAAGCAATAAAAGCTCCTGGGTGATTTTCTGTAAGGAAACTCTACATGTACTGCAAAATAACAGATATAACGATAGCCTAAGTCCCGATGGGATTCCAGAGCTCCTGCCTTAACTAAGCTGCAGCTCTGGAGTTGAAGTCAAAACCCCAACATTATGACCAAAAAAATACTTCACACATCATCCCCCCC
>VWYK01055965.1:0-11193 GCA_013399775.1 Semnornis frantzii | reverse complement strand
CCCCCCCCCATGATGTGCCCTCATTACAATTTCAAGCTGCAAGTACACAAGCCCTTCAGTGGTGGCAAAGGCAAGGCTACAGAATCAGTCACAAGAGCATGCATTTAGCCAGCCTGTGAGGCTGTTAGAATCAGCAAGGAAATGTCCTCCTTGAATGCACAGAAAATGAAGATTGCTGTATAACTTACATAGGAAATTTGTATTTCTATATAAATTCATTCGTGCTCATTTTTTCAGGTAACAACCTGATATATCACATACTAGACCAGGATAATCAGATACCACAGATACAATAACAATTTCTTCCCCAATATCCTACTGAAGTGCAGCACTGTGCATTAAGCAGAACATCAGGAATCTACATGCAGTACACAACGCACTCCCTCAAGTGTTGATGATGAGTTGAGGATACATTTCCCACCTTTTGATTCAAAATTGATTTCACAGCCTTCTCAACTTCAGAGAGATTGTTGATGTCTACTGTCCAGACATGAGGCTTCCCAATGTAAACCTCAGCATAGGGATGCTGAGATGTCAGCTGGAAGGAAGAAATTGTATTAGTAAAATTGATGTGCCAAGATACCCTTCTTTCTCACTCTCTTCATCAGACGTTTTGCATGAAATGCACCAGAACAAAGCAAGAATTCAGCTAGACTCTTAACAGCATCGTTCCTTCAGAGCCATCTTTCACATTTTCCATGTTTAAGTTTAGAGAGTGAGGTAATAATGCAGTCCATAAGTGACATTTATGCACACCTCATTTGTGTCTTTGATCCTTATAATGACCCATATGACCCAAGACTAAATGCTAACTGAAATGACTTTTATAGTGTGACCCTGCTTGCTTACACCATATTCATGAAGCGGCTGTCCAACCCATTCTGGGTCCTGCTATCAGTCCTACCTGTTCTGTTACCAGTCCTTGTTAGACCTGCATGACTGGCTTCAAGAGAGGTCATCCTTGCCCTGTCTCACTTTCAAACTATGTTCTCACCCTCTCCTTCCTCCAAATTTCAAACATGTCCAAGACTCTCTGAGCAGTAGTCAATAGCCATTTCTATCACTTAGGTCCTACTGCTGATAGTATGAGAGTCACATCCCTCAGTAAGGGCATTAACTGGTCTTTGCTCACCACTATGTGACAAAACAAATTCAGTAAATACTCAAGTAGATAGCTAAGAAAAGCTGTATCAGAGATTGCTTTCAGAACTAGCAAGCACTAAAAGTAGGTTTTTTTGACAGTTTGCAGTGGACTGATAAAAACATGCAAACGAACACACTGAGGGGAAGAAAAAGCTTCAGAAGAGAGGAAAGTACTTCACACTGGCCTCGAAAGACAACTGCTTTTAAAATAAATAACAATCCCCCTACAAGACAGATTTTCACAGACAATTTTTATATAGCTTCCTTTTTATGCATGATACTGAGAAAAAAAATCTTATTAGTGCAAAAATAAGTAGGAAACACTGCTGGAAAGAACCTTCTGCACTGGGCATATACTCTACTTGCTCCCTTCCTCAAGTGAATTCTAGAAAATACTGTAAGAAATGTTTACCTACTGCATACACTAGTGACCTGTGCTAGTGGGAGGTGTCCCTGCCTATGGCAGGGGGTTGGAACTAGATGATCCTTGAGGTCCTTTTCAACCTTACTATTCTATGATTCTGCTTGTGGACAAGAGAAGCCAGTCTTATAGTTACATATGGGAGCAGTTAGCACAAATCTTTGCTCCAAGACCAATGTTCCAGGAGACTCTGTGCAGGGGACCTTTGGCATCAGGGCAAAGGAGTGGGTGAAAGTTCATGGACTGGCTGGTAGATAGCAGCTGCTGGGTCAGTAGCTCAGGATGCCTCTGCACACACACAGCTTCTGTAGCTGCGTACATTCACTTGCAGCCCACCGCTCCCATCAGCACTTAAATCCCTCCAAACAGCCCAGTGCTTCTGAAAGACCAATCTAGTCTAACCTTTATTTCAGTAGTATTTCTACTACCACTAAGCCTCCATGTGTTAAAAATTTGGTTACTGAGTTCCCAGGGCATTTATGTCTGGACTGCAGATAGCAGAAGCTACATTCCTATTGCTTTCAGTAACAATAAAAATCCTCCCACTGCACCTTTAGAAATATGAATATAAACCACTGTTCTGCATTCCACAAAGCTTTAGGAATCGTGCCTTAGACCACTCTTATGCTTCTGTCTCAGACAGACAGCAACATTAAAGCCAGATCTGCTCATCTCATACTAGTAGCTGTTTTAGGAGTAACCAGTAATATATTTTTTTGCACAAGTTATTTTGCATCTATATTCTCAAAAACATATTAAGCCTATTTCCTAATACTGAAATGCTTTAATTAGTTGAAGCTTAATGTTTTAGATATGCAGGAGATATTCCCTCTGTCTGCAATTAAAATCTAAACAAATTCTTAAAAATAGATTTGTAAGTAATTTCCAGTTTCAGTTTTGTTTCCTTCCTAAAAGCAGAAATGGAAGAAACCACACCCATCAAGTACACATTACAACTAGATTAGTACACAATGTTTTTGTCCTCTAGGGGAGGTGAAGGGGGGCTGGCAAGGAAGCAGAATGGAGAGGAAATATTGGTACAAATATTGGCACAAAACAAGCTGCTTGAAGCTGATTATTCCTTTTCTTTTCCTGGCTCCTTTCCCCAGCAAAATCATGTCCCAAGACAAAACAACTGCTGGTCTAAAATGAAATTTAGCATTTCCAGCTTTTGTACAGTCTTTGCCATAGGGCCCTACCTTGAGGCTTGAGTGGAACACAGTTAACCCCCCCCACCCCCAATAAATTCTACCTAGAACAAGACAGAAATAGTGACTTGCAATTGTTACTTTACAAAAGTACTAAACAAACTTTATCTTCAGCCTGAACTGTGGGGTAACCAGTTTATTCAATCTGCAGAACTACACAAGTGGGGTTTTTTTTAACCTTTCTTCCCTCCCCTTTAACACCTGAAAAAACTAAGAGAAGGATTAAAGGCCTTCATTAATCCCAGTGAACCAGCACACGGATTACTGACAATCGGCTCTGCATGAAGTCATGAAAACCAGTTAGAGAAATGGGTACTCTGAGGATAGGTCAGCAGGGCATGTGAACACAGCAATATTTGTGACGAATGTTCACTGTATCATTTCATACTAAAGCAGTCAATAGGGACTATTCTTCTGTGCAGGTCAGGTGCACAGCATTTCTGTTAGAGCTGATACATGCCAGTGGGATTTAGTGTGACATTCCAAGTACTAGAATTCCTATTAAAGAGTTAAGGGGGTCCAGATTATTTATTGAGCCTGATCAGTTATAGTGTCTGGGCACAGAACAACTGGGAACTAGACAAACAGTTGAGTGAGCCACAGATGAAAAGCCCTGGAAGCTGCCAAGCCATAGGAGAAAAGTAGCCTTTTTTGTTTTGTAATCGCTATCTCCTCCATTAGCAACACAAGCTGGCAGAAGGGGCGAATGTGAACTTTCGTCCTGCAGAAGCTGACTGTATAGCAACCTGAAAGACAATTACAGTCCTGGATCATAAAATCACAAGGAATTTGTGTTCTCAGTTCAAAACGGAAACCCATCTATTTCTTATCAACTACCTGGCACTGCTCAGTATGTAATTTATATAGCTCATGAGCAACTTGAGTTGGGAAATCCAGCTGTGCAAAGTTCTCGGTACCCAAGTGTTACCTTCCCTTCAGATACCCGTGTAAAGAAAGGAAGTTTATACTCCTCTGAACTCGCCCAGATCACAGGCAGAAGTGCTGACGTCAGAAATGGCTACACAACTGTTAAATG
The DNA here is from genome assembly GCA_013399775.1 of Semnornis frantzii. Taxonomy (NCBI): domain Eukaryota; kingdom Metazoa; phylum Chordata; class Aves; order Piciformes; family Ramphastidae; genus Semnornis; species Semnornis frantzii. The sequence goes on along the minus strand of VWYK01055965.1, from coordinate 7,385 downwards.
CCTGCAACAGCTAGAGGCTGAATTCTACCTACTCCGAAGCAGAAAAATATTCCCCAGCCAATGCCAGGCTGAGGGGACAGTTTACTTAGCCTCCTTTTTCTCTTACCAAAAGTCTCAATGTACTGGCTGTTCTGAAAGCTTGAGGTTTAGTTTTCCTGTTCTCTGAAAGTGAGTTCTCTGAATGCCTTCAATGTTTACCACAGACACGGTGGGCTTTGACCATTAATACCTTAGCTCGACAGTACCTTGAGCAGGTCTTCTCTGGAGAAAAAAAATCCGAAACCATCCCCAAACACACAAAAGCCCACAGATGGCATTTTTAAAATTTACTTACACACCTTTACTTCCTGCACAGTACACAGTAATGGCTGTTCCTTCGACAAAATAACACTGCCTTCAAATAACACATCATTTATCAGACAGCAGATCTCTTCCTGGGCAGAACATCAGCTTTTCAAGAGAAATCTCAGCTTGTGATCATCTATCAGCGACAATTAGGCAAATCTAGAGGTAAATCTTAACACTATAGGATAATCGAAATGTTTCATTCACATAAAATTATGGACTGATAATCCCACCAAAATGGCTAAAGAAAATGACAGCTGCACCTCTTTTGCAACAAACTATGAACATTTTTCCTGTGTTGTTTTACTAAAAAGAAATCCACAACCACATTCAGTGAAGAAATCAGGAAGACTGATAAAGCTTACCTCTCGGAGTGTAGGTTTGCCTTTGAAAAATTCTGTGTTTTTGCTACTTTTTGGTGGGTTGAATCTTAAATTTAGAAAAGCACATCCGTTAGCAATAGCCTCTAAAGGAGCTGGTCCTTCATATGGAAATCCAAGACCAACAAACAGCTGAAAAATAGAAAACAAGGGCTGCCTGAAGCTTTTGCTCTTTACGAAACCTGAATGCTAAGAGCTAACCGAAAATAAAGAATAATGCATTCTAAATGTACCAGCCTAAAATATGCATTGTTAAGAAGAAAATGGGAGAAATTCAGCAGCTCACCCCCTCCTCCCCAGGCAGTAACAGAACGTCCTGTAACAGACATTTGACAATAATCTTCTGTAATGAGCTGAGGTGGTTTTTCATGGAGCTGAGGCAACAACAGACCCTTTCAGTAAATTTTTTTTTTTTTTTAAATAATAATTAAAAAAGAGTCATTTGGTGGTTTGACTGGTGTTGAAATGAAACTGCCGAGGCTTTCCTGCAGTTACAGGTTTTACCGCAGCAACCTCAAACAGCTACACTAGCGTTTTCCCCCTCTCCCCACCCGGTTTTGCCAGCAGGAACAGGCTCCTGCTCGGCTGACAAAGTCTACTAATTACAACGGTAGGTGGCAGCAAACAGCAGCTGAAGACGCTGTACCTATAGGCAGACAAAGCTTCCATAGGATTGAGAGAGTTCAATGCCTTCAAGGTATAGCGAAGAAGGAAAAATGCATCCCAAAGCTATTCTTGCATCAGACCAGCTTCCATGTGCTCTAGAAAAGGCAGTGTTTTTCGTCAAGGTCAAGAAATAGATTTTTTCCCCGGAGTTGTCTGGTTTTTCTTTGGACCTTGACCCCTTTGCTGCCCTGATATAATTAAAAACCCTGAATTAAAGAGAGGATTCTTCCATCTGTATCTGAATGCCTGTGAGGAAGGGGAGAATTAGAAGCTCTGGCTGGTAGCAGCAATTTTGCAGCACTGCTGTATGATCTAACATATCTATACATCTCTCTCTGTGTATAAACACATATATACACATACATATATATAGCTAGCTACTTCTTTTTTTCAAGAAAATAAAGAGCAATTTTCCTATCAGGATCATTTATTCAGGATGTATAAATTATGGACATATTATACTATTCTGCTTTAAATGTGCTACAACATGGAAGTGAATCCTTTGAACAGAAGAGTTAAAACAGAAGGTTGTTTCTAGAAGCTGATCTTAACATTGATGCATAAACCTGTAGTTGGAATTGTCATGTGCAGGCGCCACAGCATCTATCCTCTCTGACCCATGACAACGACAGGTAAAAATCTGAGTTGGCTCGTTTTAAACAGCAAGTTAACACTCCCCAGCATAGCTGAGGACATGCAATTTTCACTGCATGAAGCTGAATATTGATGTTACAAGTTTACAATTTTCAGGTTAAAAAAGCTACCTACTTGCAGAAAGTTTTTCAGCTTCTTGCAGATTAAAACCTTAAAGGAAACTCTCCAGTTGCTCACACACAAAAGATCTGGAAGGCTATTTCCACTAAAGCTAGATTATCTAAATTTCAAGGTTTATATGTGCCATAAGATACATATATCTTTGTATCAGAAAAAACACAGAGATTTATAGAATAGTTTGGGGTGGAAAGGACTTTAAGACCATCTAATATAATTGGTAGAGATACCTTCCACTAGACCAGACTGATCAAGGCCTTGTCCAACCTGGCTTTGAAAACCTCCAAGCTGGGGGCATCCATGACCTCCCTGGGCAATCTGTTTCAGTGTCTCACCATGCTCACTGTAAAGAATTTCTTTCTAATCGCCAGTCTAAATCTACCCTCCTCAAACTTCAGTCCATTCCCTCTCATCCTATCACTACAAGTCCCCTCATAGCTTTCCTGTAGGCTCCTTTCAGATGCTGAAATGTTACTATGAGGTCTCCCTGGAACTTTGTTCCCAGGCTGAACAGCACCAGCTCTTGCAGCCTGTCCCCATAGGGGAGGTGCTCCAGCCCTCAGATCGTATTCATTGCCCTAACACTAAATTCTATCTCACAAAAGGCTTAAAGAAAGGTAATCTCTTGAAAATAATCAATTACAGACCTGAAACCATTTAATGTAATCTGCACACATAATGTTATTTATTTAAACTACTCCTTAGTTCAGGCAGAAAACCAGCTGAGAACCAGCAATTAAAACCATCAATTCTCCTATGATCCTATATTTGCCTATTATGGAGAGGATGCTGGTTTGTTTGCTTCATTTTTAACTTTTTTAATAAACTGCTGCTGTGCACTGCTGAACAGTTCTGTGTCTGACTGGTCTGTTTATTTAGGAGGAAGCTCCATGGGGAAAGAAACATGGTTTTATGTTTTGACAGCACAGAGCACACTGTCAACACTTAATCTATAATAAATAGCTTACCACCTGTTTCACATCCATTTTCCAACCTTACCTCTAAGAAGCACCATGCATTTGAAGGAAGAAAGAAAAGTGTGTCTGATTGCTAGATTACTAGAATGGTGTCTCTGTGTGTGCTGTCTGTTGGCCTGAGGTTGCAGCCTGCCTCACAGCTGCCCGCAAGCACTGCCCCCCCCCCTCCCCCCTCTTTCTTTCGACCCTCCAAAATCACATCTCAGTTAGGTCAGCTGAAATTCCCAAACTAAATCTAGACTCTGCTCTTGAAAATTGCCTTTTATTAACAGATTTTGGTTAGGGAGCTAATATTTCTGTATGGCATAAAGCGCAAAACTCAGGAATACCTGAATTCCCTCATGAACATCACATTCATTATGATTAAGAAGCCAAGCATTAGAGAACAAAGGTCATTTCTGTAATTCATTCTTATGATGCTCTAATTTGCTAATCCTTTGAATTAAGTGCAGCTTGTTATTTCCAGAAAGGCTACAACGATCTGTCAAGGTACTTTTTAAAAGTATGCAACAAATGCTGCAAGTCACTAATTGAAAAAGAAGTGGAAAAAGGAGAATCAACAGGCAACAGTTTTCAGGTACCAGTGAAGCAAGCATCCATCCCCAGGACAGCTGAGGCTGTGTGGAAGATGAGGCTTTGTTTGAAAAAACAATGAAGATTTGGAGTAGACTGTGTTTCCAGTATTGACTGGTAACAATGTACACTGCTGCTTCCACCACGTAAGGCACTGACAATGGCTTTTTGGGCTGCTTTCTTACTGGACACTGTGTCAGTTAACACAGTTCACCATGGAGAAACCTCTTCACCCTATGGCTGAAATCATATAATACAAAACACCACCTCTGGCAATGCTAATCACATTTGTAGTTCAAAAACGTTAGCCCTGGTCTGCCTGTGCTAGTTGCAGCAGAATTGCTATGCAGAACAGAATTTTCTTATACTTTACTGGTTGATTAGTGCTTGAAACCACTTTAATGGTCTGTATGTCAGCATTTTTCTCACCTTTCAAATGTTTTTGAAAGCCAGAACCACTATTTTTCATAGAGTGCTTTAAGTGGGCACAGTAGGCATTCGCTTACAGAGCCCCATATAACAAGGTGATTGCCAGGAAGAACTTACAATATAACAGTATACCTAAAGGAGAGAAGAGCAAATAAATACAGATGTACAATGTCACGGTAACAGCAGTGTGTTGTTCCATTTCCTAAACCATTTCCTTGTTTGCAAGGTCTGCAACTCTGGTGTGTCATGCATGAATTAAATCAGGGGATTCAGATCTGCAATCTCACTTGGTCAACTTGAATAAAGTAGGTGTTAAAACTCTTAAGCAGCAACACCTTAGTTTTCATAAGAAAGGCTCCTCAAGAACTTTTTCTGCCTTTGCAGTGAACTGAATGCCTGGTTTGGAATTTCAGGCTTTTCTGTTGGCTACCCAGCATCAGACCAGAAAAGACACCATTCTTTTCTGATTATAATGCAAGCATTCCTTTCATGGTGTAGTAGTTAAGTCGAGACTTCTCTGACATGAAAAGTGCTTCACTACTGCTCTCATGAAGAAAACAGTGTGGCTTGTTTTTATTTTCTGGAAACCACTGACTTTCAGAGGATGCTAAGAAATTTTATGGCACCAGATTGGACTATCATTAAAACGAGCACTTGAACAAACAGTATTCCTAAATTATAGCCAGAAATATAAAATATGGAGCAAATGTTTTACTTCACTGCCTGCAATTCTAACTAGCTGGATATTTAAGAGAAAAAATTCATATTCCAGAGACTAAGTGCTCTAGCGCCATAAACTGGACCATTTATCTCCTCCTCTCCCCTTTCTGACATTACTGTGCTTTATCTAATTTATTCTGTCAGGTTTGCACTTTCACATGCTTCCTCACTGAACTTATACATTCTCTTCCAAACTACAGAAAGAGAAGTGTAGCAAAGGTTAATTATCCTGATATATTTTTCTCATGAATATAAAATACTTTCTGGAAAAGTCAATCCTTTTGTGATTGAAACATCTTTAGAATAGAATTGCCAGTTAAATGTCTTTTCAACTGATTTTGTGAAGTGTGTGGAAGTAAATAATTTATGACTTCATAAAAGGAAATATGAAGGAAAAAAAAAAAAAAAAAGGTTGCTTTCCTCTTTCTGCTTATCCAGCGTTGCAATGGGATTTCCCCCAAACTCTCTAAAGAGGGTGTAGCTCCTATTAATCACCATTCAGAAACTGTGAAAGAATTTGGATTTCCTCAAAAATTCAAAATGACTCAAAGTAAAAAGTTGCATCTCAAACTTTCTTGAAAGCAGAAGTATTTCTCAAGAATTCAGTGCTGGTTCTTTCATGAGAGTCTGGTCCAACTCCTCCAGCTGCCCACTTGGCAAGAAGCCAGGTAAGTTGGCAGGAAGGCTGCCAGTTTGCCTATCCTATTTGCCTCTGATGTGATGAATAGCTTTACATCTTCTCATTAGGAACTGTTGACATGCCTCGTTTTTGTCATGCACTATACAGCTGAACTAGCCATGATGAATCTCAAACAGCCTCCTCCTGCTTGGAAAACACACTTACTCTGAAACTCTTGCTTTATAATACACACCAGAATGAAATGGCAGCTGCATGCTTTTCAGAATAACTGTGTCCTATACCGACTACTGCAGAGAGACCAAATACATTTTGGGAATGCAAAGCTCTGATTGAGAATCATGCCTGAGCTGTCAACCATTGGTATTTTCCTGTCTAAGGGCAAATTTATGCAGTGCAACATAAACTGACACTTCTGAACACACTGAAGTTGTTGAATTATTATTTAGCTTTGGTTCTGAAAAGCAGATCATTTGTCAGCGGACCTAACAAAAACTTGCTAATGCAATGTTGAAATCACAAGCAATGAAAGACAATCATAGTTCTTGGGCCTCAATACATACATTTAGAAAAAGAAAAAATTTGAAAGTTTCTGGATGCTTAAAACCAAAGTTTGTTGCTTAGAGGCAGCACACAGCAGGTCTAGATGGTTCAAGTGAGCATTGTACCCACAGATGTTACCATCCTGGAGCTACAGCTCTGATTATTCCCCTACTTTCAGAACACCGATTATCTAGTGACAAAACCCTCTAACTAAATTCATTATGGGGTTCTGGTCACGTTGCCTAGCAATTAAAGTGATTAAGCCTAAAAAGTGTCCTTGAAGATGCATGTGCACACACACACACTAGGCTACCCGGGGCACAAAGCCTCCATTCAAGTCAGTTTGATTTTTGTGGAAAACCTGCACTTATTTTAGCAATTCAATCCATGATCCATTTGATATAAACACAATTGACCCACAATTGAAGCAGATGGCCAACAGAGACAGGTAAGTGGTGTTTTCTGCTGAGCTACATTGAAGTATTTTCCCTTAGAGGTATCGAAGTCTGAAACTGAATGTACACACAGAGGAAGACTTAGACCAAGTATATCTGTTGATCAACACTGTGAGGCAACCATGTGCTCAGGCACAACAGCCAGCACACCTATGAGATACTAAACATCACCTAGTGAGAAAAAAGTCAACACAAAAAATCAACCCCAAAATTCACCTTCAATTGAAAAAGCCCAAATGAACTAGATTGAAAGTGGAAACTGAGATTTACAGCATCTCAGGATGCTGCTGTTTTATTTTTTGTTAAACTAGATGTAATGGAATAGCATTAGACAGGAATTACCACCAAAATTCATGTAAGTTGTACATTTAACTTCATTTCTTTGTGACATCCGAAGCACTGCACTGCCATTTGCTTGACAATGGCAATTATTAGGAGAAGCAGATGGACACTTAACTGCTTATCATCAGGTCAAAGTTTTGTTAGCCTGGTTGCACCATAAATAAGTAATTTCCTTAAAAGGAAAACAGCTCTTGTCATTTGCAGATCTTCTAACAATAGGGCTCAGAAAAGCCCTATGAAAATAAGCTTTGCAAACTTACTTAAAGTTTCTCAAGAAAGATTCTATCAAAACAATAATATAATAAAAACACTGGCTTCCTGATACAGAGCTCTGAAGCATACTGATGTGTTTCTCAGTACCATCTACTAAGAAATGCACCAAATCCTCAAAGGATTTCCCTTAATGTGAGAAAGAAAAAAAACCCAAAACAACAAATTGAAAACCAAGGCACCACAACAGCACAAAAAAACCTGTACAAATCTAAAACACTTGTAAGACTCTGCAAACAGTACAGCACAGACCCCTGCTTTTCACAAAAACAGTCTG
>VWYK01055917.1:0-17092 GCA_013399775.1 Semnornis frantzii | reverse complement strand
AAAAAAAAAAAAAAATTGAATCAGGAAAGTCTATTGAAATGGGAAAAGGCAGTGAGGAATTGTCATGGACCTTGGAAAAAGGTCTGGATAGGCTAGTGGATATGGATTAAAAGAAGTCTGGAAACACGAAAAACAAAAGACTAGAGAGCACATCTGACCTGGCTTCTTATCCAAAATTGGACTCAAACCACGCCCAAATTATAGAAGTTTTTTCCTACCTATTGATAATTTTAATGACTAGATGGCTGCATCTATAATATTGCAGTTTATTCCACATCAACATATTGAAGAAAGGAATTGTATTAGAATGAGAAATTCCAATTAAAGGATCACATTCTAAACTGAAAATGTTATTATTTTCATTTCTTTCTATCTCAGAATCTTTTATATGTGAATTGTATTCTAGTAAATGTGTTTATTTGTTCATGAAAGAGACATTTGTGAGACAGAGAATATTGCCTCTGCACTTTATATATATATTTTAAAAAAAAAGAATTTTTCAGTTATAATGCATTTCATTTTTACACATAATTGGCACTCTGTACATATATTTGAAGTTAATTTTTAAAGTATACAGCTCAGCTTGTAAAGTTCCAGAAACAGAATTTGCACTTCTATGTCATAATTAAAATGTATATAATTGTGAAATATTTTCATGAAGTTTAGATGAAGAAACACTTCTATGAATACTCCCAGTAAGTGACTAATGCATTCGTAATGTAGCTCATAAAACTACTGAGATTTAGGTGATGTGTTTCATTAATAACACATGCAATTTGAAGGTGAGAGTTTGTTCTGGTCAAGCAAGTATGGAATGCGTTGAAACTGTTTTCCTTTGACCAGACGTTTGAAACCCTTTGAATTCCTTTCCAGGAGGCTTTTATCAAAGCAGACCAAAGTCTCTGCTGCAGCTTTATTTCACAGTATCACAGTATCACCATGGTTGAAAGAGACCTCAAAGATCATCAAGTCCAACCCATTACCACAGACCTCAAGACTAGACCATGGCACGAAGTGCCACATCCAAACCTGCCTTGAACACCTCCAGGGATGGTGACTCCACCACCTCCCTGGGCAGCCCATTCCAGTAGTGAATGACTCTCTCAGTGAAGAACTTTCTCCTCACCTTGAGCCTAAACCTCTCCTGGTGCAGCTTGAGACTGTGTCCTCTCGTTCTGGTGCTGGTTGCCTGAGAGAAGAAAACAACCTCCTCCTGGCCACAACCACCCTTCAGGTAGTTGTCGACAGCAATAAGGTCTCCCCTGAGCCTCCTCTTCACCAGGCTAAACAATCCCAGCTCCCTCAGCCTCTCCTCATAGGGCCTGTGCTCGAGGCAAGCCTTTGGTTCTAAGACTTTTTAACTGCTAAGAAATCTGGAGGAAGCAGTGTTTCTATAAGAGGTAGGGTGAATTTCAAAACAAATTCAGGTCCCACAGTAGGAGTGAGATTTGTGTTTCTGTGTGATCCTGTAAGTGTAGTCATCTATGTTTCATGCAAAATACTACTAAGGTATCTAATTTTTAGAGAGTTACGCCACATCTGTGAGTCGTAGCTGGCTTCTGATGCAATCAAGAAGGGAAGACAGAGGCATTTACCTACACTTTCCCTGCCCTTACAGTTCTCCCTTGAGGAGTAGGGATGGAGGACATCAGAACATGAACTCTGTCCATACGCCCCCTAGGTATTGTACATTTGCCTTTACAAGGTTGAAAATACAATGCCAAACCCAACCTGGCCTTAAAATGTTTGCCTTTACTATGTATTTCGTTTCTGCTAGGTACACAACAATATTTTTGGTCTACTACTACCAGCAAAAATATCCAGTGAAAAGTTGTGTTATACATTCTCTTTCTAATTCTGTATTGCTCAGCAATTTACACATTGTCAGCAGTATGGCAATCAGGTTTTTTTAAGAACTTTGTAAGATGTTGTGGATTTAACAAGAGGGATATTTATATTTAAAGAACAGAGAAACATTATCAAACATCTCTGAGTCCTTTGGTGAATTTCCTGAGATCATGCAAGGCAATTTGTCATTGCTACATGTCAGCCATCAAGCACTGCTCCTGTATTGTTTTGGCTATTAAAATAACAGCTTCCAGAGCCAATTTACAATCTAAAATAATTCACAAAGCGGCAGTGCTTTGTACCATAAAAATAGATGCCAGAGATAATTGGGCAAGGTGGTGTCATGTCATATGTGTGCAGTTCATTAATTAAGTGCTTGAAACTGCTATAAAATAATAGCCATGTCATCAAGATGAAACTACAAAAGTGCAAATAAAATAAAAGTGAACTAAGAAAGAAAACAGAGCAAGTGTTATTAAAATATCCTCAAGTCACTGTTCCTTTTTACTGCCCACTTTGCTGGCCTTTCTGGTGTCAACCTCAACTTAAATTGGCACCCCAAAGATCTTTCTTTATACAGCTACTGGTGATGCCTCTCTCCTCTGTGCAGAATACAGAATCAATTTGAATTTCTACTATTGTGTTTTAAGTTACAGTGAATTCCTACTACTTTTTTTTTATGTGCACAGTGATACTGGTCCACAACTATGCCAATTTTACACTTGCATATGCTGAAAAATGTTCCTGAAAGTGGATAGATAACCTTTAGCAAATATGACAAAGAAATCTGGGAGTTTCTGAGGTTCTTTCTCTGGCATCAGTTTTGATTTTTGCAGAATAGATACAAAGTTTTCTTGTCTGTAGATCCCTTCTGTGTCACACTCTCCTACCTGTCAAATACTCAAAGCAAGAAAATCCAAGACCTCTTCACACTAGTTTTCCACTCTTGATGCTCAATGTTGAAACATCCTCTGCAGAATCTGTAACAGTCCAAAGGCCAGTCTAAAAATGCAGAGCAGCAAAACCCCCAGAGGCTCAGTTCTGTGTCTCTTGTGCTTCTGTACTCCAGCCATAGACCCTTCTCTCTGTTAGCAGGTTAATTGTTAATACTGAACTTTGTACATTGGAATGATACCTACATCCTCCAGAGTCTGTGTTTGTCAGGGTTAACATTTGGTGGGGTATTTATGAAAGTTTACCAGCTGCTTTATAGAGAACATCTGGAGTCAGAGTCTATGAAGAAAGTCTGATTTTTAATGAGCTTTTCCTATATATTAAATACTTTAAGAAATATTATAAACAGACTATCATAAACAGACATTAGAGACAGAATAAAATCAAATCTTAAGAGCTACTCATGGACATGAATACCAGACTGACATAGAGATTGTTTTTATCTGTATAGCATAACCAATGCACCAGCTGCGTTGAGGAGCAGTAGAACTCATATTTATCAGGAATGCAGTGAAGATTTTGGGTGCAGACACTGATTTTGGTGTACTATATGTTCTGCTCAGAGTTGCTCCGGGAAAGCGGCAGTTTGGTGCATCTCATCATCAGAACTTTCTGGAGTCTGTCATAAAGAGTATGCCTGACATGACAGTGGACTTTGCAAAAGTAATACTGGCAAAGTAGAATCACTCTCCCAGTCTATACAGTGACTTCTGATCTCAAGTCCACATCGTGTTTCTCTTTGCTAGCAAGTTCTTATGAAATAAATACCATATCTGTCTAATCAAAGATTTGTAACATCCACGAGGCTGCGTGTACTCTATTAAAAACAAACCAAAAAACAAACACCAATACTATTAACTTGACTGATTTGGCTTAACAGGAGAACACATTTACAGTTACACATGGTGATGTGAGTGTGATTATGCAGTACATGTTAAAGAAAAGTAGATAGCTGGGTTGTTAGAATTACTGAATGTATTACTAAATAAAACATGGCACTGTGTGATGAAAATGAGAATATCCTAGTAAGCAACAGTGATGAATTATAGCATATTTTAGCCTGTTCTCTTTTTAGCTTCAGATTTACCTTTGCAGAGTAATGTTTCACGAGGCAACCCATTGCCCCATTATTGAATATTTGGGGGGGAAATTAAAAATATTTTTTTTAAAAAGTAAGTTAAAAGTCAATTTTTTTTTTCAGTGATCATTCATGAGCTTAAAGATGTAAAATATTTCCTTGTCAGTACTTACTCTACACCTGACATTTTTCATATTTGATCAACTAAATGCTTATTGCCCACTACGCTGCTTTAAAAGGTCAGATAAAAAAAGGTTGTTTAGTCTCCTTCAATTGAAAAACATACTGGAAAAACCTGTGCACATTTGTATATCCCTCTTTTGAGAGGTGTAGATACCAATATTAGCACTTATCAAAAACATGCTTAAGGTAATACCAGCAACATGTCTGGATACTCTTCAAAGAAAGACCTATGATGTAAGATTATTATATATAACATTTTGCCCTAAATTATTTGAGTTAGATTAAGGTATTGAATTCAGCTACCTATATTTCTTTTTAATTCATTCACTACCTAGAGACTGTTCTAGTCAGGTTTTTTCTAACAAAGCTAGAGTGGAAAAGGGTTTCCCAGAATTACAGAAATTTTCCCAAGAAACAGTTGTTGAATGATGATTTTCTACATGTAAAGAGATAAGACTTGAACATACAAAAATCTTAATGCAGAACATGTGTTCTTTCTGCAAAGTGTTCTGACTTTTTAAAAAAGGAATATGTAGGTAATTTCCTACATATATGTATATATTCTATATATTTAACAGATTTTAAATCTTTCTTATTGGTGCTGTTATTCACCTGCATGCTGTATTTTGTTCGAAAATTAACATATTTAATAATTTCTAAAGCAATTGCTTTGGTCCCCGTGCAAGGATGGCAAGATCTCAAATCTGGAAATGTGAGAGCCATTCTGTCCCAACAGCTTCTTCCCAGAAGCTCAAGGGCAGAAAATAAACAAAAACCGTAGAATCATAGAATCATAGAATGATAAGGTCGGAAGGGACCTCAAAGATCATCTAGTTCCAAGCCCCTACCATAGGCAGGGACACCTCCCACTAGTACAGGTCACTCAAGGCCTCATCCAACCTGGCCTTGAACAGCTCCAGGGAGGGAGCAGCCACAACCTTCTTGGGCAACCTGTGCCAGTGTCTGGAATAAGCCTAAGTTTTCTGAATATGCCTAATAGGCCAGATTTCCTTGTGGCTTTGGTAGAATAGTTGCCCTAGTCTGGGTCCAAAAGAACCAGTATTGTTATTTCACTCTAGATTCTCATCACAATAGGCCAAATCAGTTGTGAAATAAAGAATGAAGTAATTACTGAAATACACAAACTATAATAAGGAACATTGACTGGAAAAAAAATAGAGTATCTGTTGGTCAGTTAGATAAAGAAGCAGAGCTTTTAGTGAGGGGCAAGGCAGGATATCCCAGGTCATACTCTGAGGTCTGTGATGCATTTTTTTATGGTGCTTTGGGACTGGCTGTGGAGAATATTGCCACCAAAGCTGCAGGACAGATGTCATCAATGAATTTTCCCACATTTCGTTCTTTCACTTAGCTTTTATATCTGAGCTGATGTCATGCTGATCATATGGCATGAAATACACCTTTGGTCAGTTTGCGTTTGCTGGTCCAGCTGTGTCCCCTCCCAAGATCTTGCACATCCCTCAGACTACTGTTGGGTGGGGAAATGTTGGAAATGCACAACAGTGTGCTTGGCTGAGCAGTAGCCAAAACTGTGGTGTGTTATCAACACCTAGCTACAGTACTGCAAAACACAGCACTACAAAAAAATTTCTGGGGAGAATTAACTCCACCTCGGCCAAGCCAAATTTTTCAGCAAGTCATTACCTTTGTGGATCCCATCAGATCCCTTCTGTGTATGTATATCTGTCCCCTATGCCCCTTCCAGAAAGGCAATTTTGTTTACTTATCTTCTTTAGAAGTCAATTTCTGCTATAAACTTCTCTGCTAAACACTGACATTGTGTGAAAAAACTCCCTGGTGTTGCTGTTGCCAGTATTCCCTTGAGGATCTGAAGTATACTTAGTTCTGAGGTCTGCCTGCACTGCATGTTAAACTGGTAGGGTATAAACCTCCTTATAGTTTTTAAGTTTTGACTCAGGTAGGATTTTAACCTATATCTCTACCCAAAAATAGTGTATAGGAAGTGTAAAAATTTGGAAATATGTGGTGAACATGGAAGCATTATGGAATATTTTGCAAGTTCCACATTCAGCAGAACTGGCATGTATACTATGAGGATTGTGATTGTGTTGCAGTTCCCAGCTGTAAAGCAAACTGCTTTAAATTGCACATTTAAAATGGTAAATTCTCATACTGCATAAGAATTTTGCATGTATGACCTGCTACGTAGATGTATATGGATGAATTTGCCCACTGCTAGCATCTAGGCCCTTCTGAAAAGAGAAAATCACTATCATTTTGCATTGTAACATAAGGAGAGTTGCTTTTTAAAAGTGAGTTGAACAAAAAGGCCAAGAAGTCAGTTCATCGTATTAGCACAGTTTTGTTGTACTTTATTATTTCATATCTCTCCATGATTTCTCATTTCATCTATCTCTTTTCCTAGCTAAATAGATACAATTGTTCTAATTTTCTTCTGATAAGAAATATTTTCTTTTAGGCGTTCTTTTCTAGTAATTTCTTGCTGTATCCTATCTATTCTTAAGATAGCATAAGCAGAAGTGAACACAGCACTGGAGGTAAGCACCTTCATTTTATATACTGACACATATAATGGTTTTAAGGTAGGTAAGTCTCACACTTGTCCATTTTTCAAAGTTCAGTCACTTCAGAACCTCAGATATTCAGAAAATTGTTGAGGTAATTGATTATTCCCAGCTCTACCAAAGGGCTTACTGAAAGATAGATAAATCATGACCAAAAGAAACAAACTTGGTCTATCTGGATAATGTTTTTTTTTTTTTCTTATGAATTTGAATAGAGCTTTAAGCAACTTTCCTTTGCAAATGCATGCCATGCTTGCTCTGCATAACAAAGTGTGGTACAAAGGCACATGAACCAATATCAGATGGCTCCAATCTTCATTAGCAAATCACCATTGTGCAGCTTAATATAACTTGAAGAAAGCAACCACAGAAAGAGCTTTGCTTTCTGGTTAGATGCTACTCACATGCAAAACTTACTAGCAAAGTGATTTTTTCCTAATTCTTGCACTCAGACACTCATCAGGCATTTCTCATTTAAACAGGCTCCATTTCATTTCTAAGAGTCCTGAACCTGGGCTACAGAGCAGGTACTGACCATCTTCTACTTTACTGTAACGACTTAACTTTGAAAATCAATGGACTTCCAATTCCTTGTGTCTTCCTGTGAATCCCTAATCCAAATCTTCATACTACATGCTCCGAAGTCTCCTGAGAGACTGTAATTGAACTGACAAGTCTGCCGTTATTTGGAAGTCTAGCTGTAATGTAATGACTTTCATGATGTATTAGAAATCAGAGGATTGCTTTCTAAACAGAGAATTAAACAGCTGTTGGGAATACTGGTTTCTTTTAATCCTTATTCTGTAGCTAGTCCTACAAATGCAGCCACAAGCCAGGTCTTACTGAAACTAAAGGTAAGTTCTTTTCCCCTAAATATGAGTAATGGTTCACTGAGAGGCTGAATGCAGTGCATATGGCACAAGGCTCCCATAAAAATACAATTCATAATTAACATCCCATGAAAGATGCTGGCGTTAAAAAGATTAGTTCATCAGTTGTGAACCAATGTAAAAGGCAATCAGTATTAAAAGGGAGATTTTGTGGGAGAGTATCAAAAATCCAAGCATACGGAAAAGAGTAACAGGTAAAGGGGGCATTATGGCATTTGCTGAAACCCAGGATCTTGAGTCATGTACAGTATGATGCTATGCATCAGAAATTTCCCTCTTGTTTCCTTGCACGTCTTAGCTGTGCAGCCCACAGACTAATTCCTAATCAAAAGATCCTCTCAACTTGACATGCCTCCCTCTTTGTCATTGTAAATCTCTCAGAATTCGTGCCATTCCTTAAGCAATTAATAACCATCTAAAGCTTCACCTCAGCATCTGTGGGTGATTTGATTTCTTCACATTAATCTGCATTGCTGTGCAATTTCTGTCTCAAATACTCCATGCTTGTTCTGTCATCTTTTCTTTACAATTTGAGCCCATACATCCCACTGGTACTATTAATCTTGGTTCTCACTGACTGATGATCTCAGCATCACATTCTTCTTGTCCAGCTCTTTTTCTCCAATGCAAAACAAAACATGACAAAAGTCTGCTTTCTTTTACTAGCATTGTCACAAATAAGTGATACAAAGGTTGGTGTTATCCTTCCAGGTAAACATCAAGAAAGAGAATGCTTGTCATAGCTTTTGAGTAATAAGCAATCTGTCACTCTCCATAATAATCCTGACTTCCAGAAACAGGGCAAATACATGTAATTTTTAAGTGAAGTATATTAAGAAATCCACTGGATAACACAAACTGGATAGTGGGACATTGGCAGGCTGAGGCCTTGTGGCACATAAATGAGGAAGTAAAAAGGCAAGTGTAGTAATTTGTGATCTAATTCAGAACTAATTCAATCTTCTGCCTCACTCAGATGAAAGAGATGCTCTGTGTTCATTATCTCATCCCTAGTCATAGTCGAGCACATCATCTGGAAAGGATGCCACATGTAAGCACATCACGGTAGGTTATACAAACACAGTACACAGGGCTGTTTGACATTAATTGGAGCCACCCAATCCTCATATGAAGGCAAATTTGGCACTAAGAAAATTTGTGATTTTTTTGCCTGCGAGGCTGGAATTCTATGCAAAGTTGATAAAAAAAAAAAAATCCAAAACATTCACTAATTAGCAGCTTCTGCATTGTCATCTCCAAGATGAAAGTTGCCAAGTGCCCACCCTCTTGTCTCAAATTATTCTTTGACAGGCAGTGTTACAGGGAACATAAAAACAACTCCCCCCTCTAAATTGTTCCAAGGTGACTTGTACTTAGAGCTCAGCAAAACTACCAGTTTAGACTACAGGGAATCTCCATTGACGATGCCCTCATCTTTCTACCTTGCAGAATTCACTTTAAATTAAAATAGAAAGTGAAAGTGGTGTGCATGTGAACTAAAACCTAACTAACCAGTTTTATGTTGAGTAACACAAAGTAATGGCTCCACCAAAGACAGAACTGCTGTAAAACTTCTTCGTATTATCACACTTTGCATTAAAAAAAAAAAAAAAAAGAAAGCTAATTAGTTTGCAGAGAGGCACGTTAGCTGCTCAATAAACATACCCTGAAATAACATTCTCATACACCTCTTGACACACCATATCAAGCAAAATGCAAGAAATACAATAATTAGCAAGAGATGCTAAATATAGTGAAATCATGTACTATTAGTGCATCACTTCTTATAACTTCCCTCAACTATATTCAATTTTTTTTTCCCCTTCAGTGGAGTACTGAAAATCTCCCTGGAAAAATGCATATATGAAATATTGCACAGAAGAGAAAAATAAAAAAGGGGTGGGAGGGTGAGGCGGTGCGTGTAGTATAAAGGTCATTGCTTGTTTTCCATTCTAATGTCCTGGTAGGAGCAAGCATAAGCTATGCTTTTATAACTGTGTAGTAGCTACACACTGGTACTGCAGTCTGTGCCTGACATTTTTATATGTGATAGTTGTTGTTTTTAAGTCATACAGAGATGCTACTAGCAACTCAGAAACACAGAAGGCAACTGAAATCTATGCTTCCTCACACTATCACTGCTTGTGTACATTACAATCAGCTGTGTTCCTTCCCTAATAAGACAAAGCAAAAAAGGCACCTAAAGAATGCACTCATCTGGTAGACTGTGAGTAGAAGTAAAGGCATAAAAAGTTCAAACACATTCAGATAATTGAAAGGAAAATTCCGTTTCAGGATTCAATATCTTATGGAGACATAGAATCATAGAATCATAGAATGGTAAGGTTGGAAGGGACCTCAAGGATCATCTAGTTCCAACCCCCCACCATGGGCAGAGACACTTCCCACNCCTCCTCTGGACCCGCTCCAACACTTCCATGTCCTTCCTGTGCTGGGGGCTCCAGAACTGCACACAGTACTCCAGGTGGGGTCTGACAAGAGCAGAGTGAAGGGGCAGAATCCCCTCCCTTGCCCTGCTGGCCACACTGCTCTTGATGCAGCCCAGCACTCAGTTGCTGTCTGGGCTGCATGAACACACTGCAGGCTCATGTTGAGTTTTTCATCAACCCAGACCCCCAGGTCCTTTTCCTCAGGGCTGCTCTCCAGCCATTCACCACCCAGTCTGAAGTTGTGCTTGGGATTGTGCCTACGCAGGTGCAGGACCTTACACTTGGCCTTGATGAATCTCATGAGGTTGGCTTGGGCTCACCTCTTCAGCCTGTCCAGGTCCCTCTGGATGGCATCCCTGCCCTCTAGCAAGTTGACTGTGCCACACAGCTTGGTGTAATCAAGTATTTATTATTTTAAGTTAGCTTTTTTGACAAAGCTACGGAGATTCTGTATGCCTCCCCAACACATTATTAAAACTTCTGTTCCATCATATATGGTAATTTTGCTATCTTTTGGAAAAGGAGAAAAAAATGAAAACAAATCTACAGTCATGGTGAAAATGAGATTATATGGGTGTACTAAAATATCAATTTCTCCCTACCCAGAGATTTTTCTAAGAAATTACAAAGTAGTTGAGGTAGGAACATGGGGTTATGCAAAACAGAAGAAAAGAGTCCATCACCACAAAGGATATTCCACTGTTTACTGAAGAGTCTCTTTCTGGACATAATGTTTATAAATATCTAAAGGGTGAGTGCCAAGAGGATGGATCAGGCTCTTCTTGGTGATGCCCAGTGACAAGACAAGGTGCAAGCTGAGACATAGGAAGTTTCACGTAAACAGAAGGAAAATTTTTTCACTGTGAGAGTGATGGAACACTGAAATAGGCAGCACAGGGAGGTTGTGGAGTCTCCTTCTCTGGAGATATTTAAAACCCACTTGGATGCATTCCTGTGTGATCTGCTCTAGGTGATCCTGCTCTGGCAGGAGGGTTGGACTAGATGATTTTTCAAAGTCCACTCCCTAACAGTGATTCTATGTTAATCATGTTTATGGAATTCAGCAACATGCTACATAAAAGTCTTTGGAAAACATTGGAAGTAATGGTAAATTTTTTATTTTAACAAGAAGCTACCAGGTTGGGATAGCCTGAAACTCTTTTACTGTAAACAATTTCTTAAAACCACTCAGCAAAGATCACTGAGAAAATGTTTTGTCTTTTTCAGCTTTTACTTCAAAGGGAAATTCTGAGTTCTTGTAAGCTTTAGATATTTCACTTACGGACACGTTTTATCCTAGTGAAGATAAAATTATCTATATTCAAAGTTTCAACAGATTAAGAATAACCTTTGTTCACCTTGCTGAAAATTAGTCCTATGCAGCTTTAACAAGGTAAGCAAATAAAGACCTGGGATCTTTCATGACTACCATGGAAGGAGAATGCATCCCCAGAAGATTTCTACAGTCCTACCTTGACAACCAGACAATGTAGCTGCAGTCAGCTGTGATCCACATGGGTAGCAGCTATAATAACTGTGTCTCACTCAGCACTATATATACCAAACTCTTTTATAAATATTGACTGTTAAATGCCTAAACATCATTATCTACCTATTCCTTTGTAATTCCTAGATGGGTTTTTAAATATGTGTTTTTGCACATGTATGTAACAACAGTTCTGTACTGTTAATTTTGTTATTCCATATGGATAACAATTGATAAAGTGATTTTTATTTATATATTTTTTCATGAATAAGTGCCCAGAGGAATGGATGGATTGGTGAGCAGACAGATTCATGAATATGCGGACAGAGACCACAAAATGTCCATTTCTAAGTGTACAAAATATTGAATTCTTGGGGAAAAAAAGATGTATTGAATATCATACATCTTTAACCAATTAAAAAACCCTTAAATGAAGTATAGTGTAAATAATAATAATGAAAAGACACATTTAACCTAAAACTTTCTGTGATCTCAGATGGTTAGATGCTTAACAGACCTCAATTAATCCAACCTCCTAGCTGTCCTTTGCTTCACTACACTTCTATTCCCTACTGTTGCATGAGGGAACTTGGCTTTGATTTTTACAGCACTTGACCCAACAAACTTTTCCCAGAGAGAAAGTCATTCCATCAATATGGAAGAAATACAATAAAACCAAGAAAGAAGATGAATGATCTGTCAAGCGATGAGAGACTTTTCTCCTCTGGGAAAGTGTACCACTTCCATAGTATTCTCCATCCCTTTCTGATCACGGAGCTGCTGTCTGGGTCACTCGAATCCAGTGTTAGAATAAAGAGTAATAATGGGTATTAATCTCATGTGATTAATGCGTACAAAATTTCACATCATATTTATTGGGAGTGCAAATCATGAATTTTTAGCCTAATAAGAAAGATTAATTGAATCAAGTGTTTAATTTCCTCTCTTCAAATCATATCTTGATGATTCATGAATTCCATAGAAAGTCATTTACATTATCATATCGCCAGGAAATAGTTGTTAGAAATATTGAGAAGTTAAATCCTCAAATTTTGAAAGACATCATATTACTCAAATGCAGGGAACATGTAGTGGGCACACTGAGCTGACCAAGACAAAACATTTCATCCTACTAGAAAAGCAGTATCATTTGTATTTTCTGTGAGGTGAAAGTATGGCTTTTAAAAACCACTCTGATGCTGTGTTGAAGTCTCCTTGTTCTAGTACTATGTACACTAAGAATTTTAAAATACTAAAGCTCTGAAACTGCCCTAGAAACTCAAGTTAGCTTATTAAAGTTTGGGGTGCTTTTTTCCACGTTTGAAAAACTTCTTGTCTTGCTAAGGGCAAATCTCTTGTGTTTTGTAACGTTGTTATTGAACACGTTTAATGATTTGCTGAGGACCTCATCTAGCGGCATTACCAAGCAACGTGAGATTAGAAATGTATGGTGATGCAGGCTCTTCTAGAATAAATGAAAATATTTTATTCAACTACCAAGAAGGGTCTCCTGAGATCAAATTAGAAGCTAGCTGTGAAGGGAGATGTTTAGGATGCTCTGGAATTATTTATCAGCATTTTCTGCTTGTGTGAGAATAAGCAGACATTAAGTTTAAATTAAACAAAGGAGAAAGAAAACAAGTTTTTTAAAGTAATTTGACTGCTAATGATATTTCTGAATTATTCTCAGTTTAATAGTTTAAGCAATTTGCAATGATAATAATTGTTCCTGCTAAAGCTCCAATAGTGTCAATTTTATACTTGCTGAAATGAACTTTCTTCGAGACCCTTAATGGACAAGTAATTGCAAATTTATGGTGGGCTTTGTTAATTTTAAATTTGTTTTCTTCTTGACATTTCTTTTAATTTAATTTTATTTTATTACATTCATCAACAACTAGAGAAACTTGCTTAAAAGTCCATTAAAAAAGAATAAATGGTCGGGCTTTTAATATTGCACTTGTTTATCTTTATTTATAATGGGTCTGTGCTTCCAGATAGAATGGAGGCAGTTAAATTACTACTTTTTAACGGTAATGTGTGCTTTCCTCACACTGTTTCAGTATAAATATGTTTTAAATTCTTCTCACTCAGCTAGAAATGGCAATTGTGATTTTATTACTCAGGTGCTATAATCTGCCCTGCAAAATATTTTGAAAACCATGAATGTGTTTAAATGAAATACTCAGGGGGGCTAAATGTAAGCATTGTTAAGCTTGGAAGAGAAACCAATAGAGAGGACAGTTGGTCCCTGAGGGAAAATAATACTGTAATATACATTACAGATACTTGCCATGAGTGAAATGCAACTCCATGTAAAATCTTGTTCTAGCTAATTGCAATGAAAATTTTACCCCACACTTGTCCACAGAAGACAGAGCTATCTCAGAGTTGTAGTTTGCTGGCATTTTCAGGTACAATGCCAATAAAATGTATTTATTTGAGCTTCTCAATGAGTTTCCATTGACAGGATTTGCTGATTTGTCCCATCAGGAAGTTCCTTAGGATTGTGTAAATTGTCACATGGCTGTGACAATCTGGAAACACCTGTCAGGCCACAGCAAGCCCTGTGGATGTCCCTGGAAGCAGGTGCCATTGCTTCTGCTGCAGGAACGTGAGATGGTTTGGGCACTGCTCTCCTTGTCCTCTCCAGCCATGAGTTAACAAGTGTTCCTGATCCGTGTCTCTTTACAGAGAAACTACCACTGGAAATTACCAGGCACAGAGTTGTATAATTCTGCCCATGTGTTTGCAAATAGCAGCAGAGGAAAGGAGACATCTCTAAGACATGGAAGTATTACATGACATGACAAATGATTTTTTTATGCAGTTTCACAGTTTACTGTTATCTGGCTCTAGTGTCTTCTCTGTTCTTGCTATGCATTAGGATTGGTTTCATGCTCCAACAGAATGAAAGCACTGTCCTCGATCCCAAAACTTTGCAAGTTGATATTGCTCAAGATATCAGAAAGACATTGATTTGCTCCATCAAAAAATGTGTTATTAGAAGCTCTATCATATCTTCAGTGTCTTTTCTTAACGCTTGATTTCAGTCCCTATCAAATGCCTCTTGGTAACTTGAAACCATGCAAAACCAGTCCCTCACATGCTGAAGCAACAGAATGAACAAAATACCACTCATTTTTTGAGATCTCTGTTTTATGGGGGAGAAAAGAGAGAAATATTTCTTGGCTCAGCATCCACTCCACTGTGTTTCTGCCAAGCAAAATGCTTGACAAGAGCAATTTTACAGCACATGATTGATGTGAACATAAGGTCGCCATGTTTAGCATTGACCAAAAAAAAAAACAACCCAAAAAAGATAGATAGATAGATAGATAGATAGATAGATAGATAGATAGATAGATAGATAGATAGATAGATAGATACTGAATATTTCATAGAAAATAAGGATGCTTTGTGGCTTCTGCCAAAAGTATAGCAAACAGGTAAAGCTTGTAGCCTTGAGGGACGGGCATCCATAATGAGATCCATCACAACAACTGCTTTGTGCCAGCACTCTTGCAACCACATCAAGGAGGCCAGGAGAACGCTGTGTGGCACAGTCGACTTGCAGGAGGGCAGGGATGCCATCCAGAGGGACCTGGACAGGCTGGAGAGGTGGGCCCAGGCTAACCTCATGAAATTCAACAAGGCCAAGTGTAAGGTCCTGCACCTGCGTAGGCACAATCCCAAGCACAAATCCAGGCTGGGTGGTGAATGGCTGAAGAGCAGCCCTGAGGAAAAGGACCTGGGGGTCTGGGTTGATGAAAAGCTCAACATGAGCCTGCAGTGTGCACATGCAGCCCAGACAGCAACTGAGTCCTGGGTTGCATCAAGAGCAGTGTGGCTAGCAGGGCAAAGGAGGTGATTCTACCTCTTCACTACTCTGCTCTTGTCAGACCCCATCTGGAGTACTGTGTGCAGTTCTGGAGCCCCCAGCACAGGAAGGACATCGAGCGAGTCCAGAGGAGGGCCACAAAGATGCTCAGAGGGCTGGAGCAGCTCTGCTATGAGGACAGCCTGGAGGAGAGAAGCCTTCGAGGAGACATTGTAATGGCTTTCCAGTATCTGAAGGGGACCNGTTCAAGGCCAGGTTGGATGAGGCCTTGAGTGACCTGTACTAGTGGAAGGTGTCCCTGCCTATGGCAGGGGGTTGGATCTAGGTGA
Organism: Semnornis frantzii; assembly: GCA_013399775.1. Lineage (NCBI taxonomy): Eukaryota > Metazoa > Chordata > Aves > Piciformes > Ramphastidae > Semnornis > Semnornis frantzii. Next base: position 1,466 of record VWYK01055917.1, on the reverse strand, counting down.
TCTTTGAGGTTCCTTTCAACCTAAACCATTCTGTGATTTTAAGCCCCGAAGATTCTGTTCTGACCTCTATAGGTTGTCCTTGGAAGTGTTACACTAGGTCCGCTTTTAAAAGGAACATACTGGCAGGGCAGGGGAAGGTTTTATGCTGCCTCTCAAGTTTTTCTTCTTTCTGCACAGATTTGACCTACTTTTGCCCTGCACAACTGTCATTCTGGCACTTTTCACAAGCACCAGAGATATGCCTTTGCATTACACAAGTGCACATCTTCAACAAAGAAAAGAATCATACACATGACCTAATACTTAGATGTGAACTTTTAAAGCTATAAGCCCTTCACATGTGTAGACTGCTCTGCATTGCCCATATGACTTGTAAGACTCATAAGCTCAACCATTTTATTTCATATATTTCATTGTGATTATGAAAGAAAATATGCATTCTAGAATCATGTGTTATGTCTCTGTTTGCTGAATCCATGACCCTTATATCCAGCCTTCTCATGAGCAGAAGTAGCTCAAATGAATATGAAGGTCATAAAGAATTTGGCTCAAAACCTGAAACCTGATGTTCCTCACCCAGGTGAGGATACATCTGTTTTCCCTCCTACTCCCTGGGGGGGGACGGGACGGACATAAAGCCTCAACAGCTAAAGACAGAAAGAAACAAAACCTGAAAGATTAAGCCTGCTATACAAGATTTGCTTCTGTGCTGTTCACCAAATCCTCCCTTCTCAAGGAAAGAAATGACCCAATGTTATGCACATTTCTAAAAAAACCTTTCTAATAAGCACACAATTTTCATTACCTCTGCAGCTATGTGGTGAACATATCTAATGAACCTTATTCCTGAAATGAAATAGTGAATAATAATAAAAATTCTTAGCCCTTGTGGAAACTGCAATAAATTTAGCTGGAATAACTTTGTTATCCTGTCTTGTCCACCATCAGCAAGCTTCAGTCTCATCTCAGAATGCCTCATCCTGTGTTCTCTCATCTTGACTGATATAACTTAATAAAACCTTCTCCACTAGCCTTTTCTCTATTCATCTATCTCCCCATTCCTGGGAGTATCTGTATAAAAAAGCCACAAAAAAAAAAAATTATCCGCAGCTATTCTGCTTCAATCATATCAAATCACTCCTTGAATCTTTTTATCAATTTCCTCTTTATTTTTTTTTTTTTTACAACACCAAATTCAAGATCATTTCCTGTTTGAATTCCCACAAAACTTCATAATAAATCACACAGTAAAGCTGTCTCTTCAGTTTCATTTCTGGACTTTTTTTTTTTATTATTATTATTATTCCTTCAGTCATTTGTTACTGCATTCTTTATTACATTCTCTAATGCCCCTTCCTGAGGCTACAATGAGCCAATTCATGTTCTCCCCACATCCAGCTTTTATCACCTTCTAATCCCCCCATAAAACTTATTTTCTGACAGAAATTCCTATCTTGTTTGGGTTT
>VWYK01055912.1:0-13941 GCA_013399775.1 Semnornis frantzii | reverse complement strand
GTTCCTGTGTGCCCTGCCTTGGGTGATGCTGCTCTGGCAGGAGGGATAGACTGCATCATCTCTGGAAGTCAAATCCAACCCCTAACATTCTCCGATTTTGTTTGCCTGCGTTTTCATCACATCCCAGAGACTGCTCAGCATTAAAGGGTGGCCTAGGCAAGCACACCTAACTTCTTGTTCCACTGAAGTTCTCATTCATCATCTCTTACTGAGTCTCAGGTAAAAGGAGAGAGGGGGGGAAAAAAAAGTCTCTTTAATAGCTGAAACAAAGCAATCCATCAGGTCTGTCCATCCTGCAATTCCTGCCATCAGGGGGAAGAATTGTATTGCCCCACATATAAAAAGGTAAAATCTTGAAGAAATGTAAAAATTACAGAACAAATTCCATTGTGGAACTGATCTGAAGGAGAGTCTCTTTGTTTGATAAATTCTATTTGTTTGATAAATGCAAACTGACTTTCTCTGGTATTCCTTTTTTTTTTTTTTTTCCTCTCAATTTTTAGTTTCTTTTCTTTTGTTCCCCATGAGCTTGAATGAACCACTGAGGAGGGAGGGAATCCACATCAAAAAACATTCATTGATGCTTAAAATCAATGAAAATGAAAGAAAAAAATAAAACGTGACTATAACACATCAACAGAAAGAGAAAAATGAGAGAAAATGTGATGGTTGCAGCACTGGATTTTCACAGCTTCCCTAAAGAGTCTATTTCCATCAAGAACAAACAGAACATCAGAAATCATATAACCAGGAAAGGAATGTAGTCAGTGTTAGGAAGATGGAAGCAATACCCCTGAAAATGATGCTTTAACTGTGCATGGCACCTTTAAAGCCACAGACAATCACTGGCTCTGCTTAGCTGGATTCCACAATCTGGGACTCATTGATTCACAGAATGGCTTGGGTTGGAAGGGACCTTAAAGACTACCAAGTTCCAAAAATCTTGCCATGGGCAGGGACAACTTCCACCAGCCCAGGCTGCTCAAAGCCTCACCCAACCTCCAAGGAGAGAGCATCCACAACCTTCCTGGGCAATCTGTGCCAGTGTCTCACCACCCTCACTGCAAAGAGTTTCTCCCTCATCTCCAGACTCAATCTGCCCTCCTCAAGCTTCAATTCATTCCCTCTCATCCTAGCACTACAAAACTTTGTACATTAAATCAATGTTCTTTTCTTCACAAGTAATGACCCAGTTTTGCTTCTTCCAGTTGGTCTACAGTACAGCAATAAAAGCAATCACCTTGTACTGGACAAGAGGAGGCTGAGGGGATCTCCTTGCTCTCTACAGTTCCCTGAAAGGAAGTTGAATTGAGGTGGGGGTTTGTTTCTTCTCCCTAGTATCAGGTGATAGAGTTAAGAGGATAAGGCATGAAACTGTGCCAGGAGAGCTTTAGGTGGGAGTATAGGAAAAAGTTCTTTCCTGCAAGAGTGGTCAGGGATTGGCACAGGCTGCCCAGGGAGGTGGTGGAGTCACCATCCCCAGAGGTGTTTAAGAACCTGTGGCCATGCACTTGTGGATATGGCTTGATGGCCATGGTGGGGTTACAAATGCACTGCTGCAAAACCTGCCACAGGTCACCTGCTAGGAACCTGCAAGGCAGTTTGACTGTGTGGCAAGAGGACTCTAAGCATTGCACACAGGCACCACACAGAACCACTGAGTTCTTTTGGTTAGAAAAGGCCTTTGAGTTCATTCAGGTCAACCATTCTCTTAACTCTACCAAGACTGGAGCCAAACCATGGCCCTCAGCACCACATTTCTGCTTCTTTCCAGCAGCTCCAGGGATGAGGATTCAACCACCTCTCTGGGTGGCCTGTGTCAGCACCTGAGAACCCTTTCAGTGAATAAATTGTTATTAATCTCCAACCTAAACCTCTGCTGAAGTAATTTCCTCTCATTCTATCACTTATTGGGAAGAGAGACCAATTCCCACCTCACTCCAGGGAGTTGTAGAGATCCAAAAGGTCTTCCCTCAACCTCCTTTTCTCCAGGCTGAACACCTCCAGTTCCCTCAGCTGCTCCTCACCAGCCCTGTTCTCCAGACCCTTCCCCAGCTTCTCTGGCCACACTGCAGCACCTCAATGTCCTTACTGGAGTAAGGGCCACAACACTGAACCCAGGACTCAAAGTATGGCCTCAGAAGTGCTGAGTACAGACCTGCATGTGAGATTATTTTGTCTCAAGTCCCCCCATGCACCCAATCCTTCTTCGTGTGTTTGAACCAAGGCTCTCTGAAGGCAGAGCTGGCTTAATGTTTGTGCCTGGCACAGTGTCAGAGTTAACAAACGAGAATTAGCAGAGATATTCCCTAGAGCCTTGCGCAGCACTGGAGGAAAGCTGTGCCAGGGTCACAGGACAGCAGTGCCTGCTCGCTGCCAGCAGCCCTCAAAGGGTTTTAAGGAGAACCTCCGCAGAATAATGAGCAGGAGAACCCCTGTGGAGTCATTCATCCCAACCCTGCATTCTGCTACCAGAAATAACATCCAGAGGAATCAGGTTTGGCAAAGTGTAAACAGGGAAGGAAAAATACAAGAAGCAATAAACCAGGAACAGGAGAGCAGCTACAGCACTGGGAATGAAAACACAGCAGGGAGGTAGCTGTTGCTGCAGAGCTTCTTCTGCCCCTCTACTCTACTCCAGATGTGGTCTCAGCAGGGCATTGTATCCAGTTTTGGTCTCTTCAGTGCAAGAGGAACAGGGATATACTAGAGGGTGTGCAACAGAAGCTATGAGGATGATGAAGGGACTGGAACATCTGTGTGATGAGGGAAGGCTGAGAGCCCTGGGGCTGGTTAGTCTGGAGAACAGAAGGTTGAGAATGGATCTGATCACAATCCCAAGCACAAATACAAACACAAATCCAGGCTAGGTGGGGAATGGCTGAGAGCAGCCCTGAGGAAAAGGACCTGGGAGTCTGGGGTGATGCAAAGCTCAAGATGAGGCTGCAGTGGGAGTGCAGCCCACACAGCAACCGTGTGCTGGGCAGCAGCAAGAGCAGTGTGGGCAGCAGGGCAAGGGAGGGCATTGTGCCCCTTTGCTCTGCTCTCCTCACACCCCACCTGCAGTCCTGTGTGCAGTTCTGGAGCCCCCAGCACAGCAAGGACATGGAAGTGTTGGAGCCAGTGCAGAGGAGGCCAGCAAGATGCTGAGAGGGTTGCCGCAGCTCTGCTGTGAGGACAGGCTGAGAGAGTTGGGGTTCTGCACCCTGCAGAAGAGAAGGCTTCCAGGAGACCTTAGAGTGGTCTTGCAGGATCTGAAGGGGGCTCCAGGAAGACTGGGGAGGGACTATTGACAAGGTCTGGGAATGGCAGGACAAGGGGCAATGGGTTTGAAGTGTCAGAGGGGAGACTGAAAGTGGATGTTAGGAGGAAGTTGTTTGCAGTGAGGGTGGTGAGACACTGGCACAGGTTGCCCAGGGAGGTTGTGGCTGCTCCCTCCCTGGAGGTGTTCAAGGCCAGGTTGGATGAGGCCTTGAGTGACCTGTACTAGTGGGAGATGTCCCTGCCTATGGCAGGGGGTTGGAACTGGATGATCCTTGAGGTCCCTTCCAACCTTACCACTTTATGATTCTATAAGGTCTACCAATAGTTGAGAGTTGGGGGTCAGGATAAAGAGGTCAGGCTGTTTGTGGTGGTGCCCAGTGACAGAACAAGGAACAACAGGTACAATCTGGAACCCAGGAGGATTGTACCTCTGAGTACAGATGAGGAGAAACTTTTGGTGTGAGGGTGCTGGAGCAGGCTGCCCAGAGAGGTTGTGGAGTCTCCTTCTCTGGAGACTTTCCAAACCCGCCTGGATGTGTTCCTGTGTGACCTGTCCTGGGCGATCCTGCTTTGGCAGGAGGGTTGGACTGGATGATCTCTGGAGGTCCCTTCCGGCCCCTGACATTTTCCTTCTGTGATGCAAGACCACAACTGACACAGGCAGTCTTGAATACCCTTTAATCCCCATGCAGTTTGAGTTCTTTCCTACTCCAGGAATTCAATCAATGAAAGCCATTCAACTCCAAGGGCCTCACTGTGGGCTCTACCTCCCACAATCAGCACCCAGAATCATTTTCTCTCAGCTACAGCCAGCACTGTTGCTCTGCTCCCAGGTAAAAAAGACCTCAGACAAAGGTGTGTGGGAATTTTTAGAGGAAAAAGTCTGTGGAATTGGAATGAGACAGCTCCACTCTCTCAATTCAAATCATGCCAAATGGTAGGTGCAGAGCTTCTCAATGACATGAGACTGAGGGCTCAACAAGGCAGCCATAAAAAAAAAAGATTGAAATGCAGACTGAATGGTCCTGATTAAAAAAAGGCTGAGCCTGATCTTTTATTCTTTAATTAAAAATCCACTGTGTGAATGCCTTATAAGAAGTTAAAAGAGGTAAGGGAATAATCTTTGACACTATTTGCAGAACAAAGGTGAACATGACATTTTTCAGTGGCTGAAAGGGAGGTGGTAAAAGTCAGGCAGAACCAAGACACAGCCTTCTTGTCTCTTTTGATGCCTTTATGAATTCAGTCACTGAATTACTTGAGCCTCTCCCCTCTCAGCCTTTCCACCTTGCTCCCAGACAGATGTTTCACCTTGACCCTACCTTTTAAACCTAAAGTCTTGTTGCACTGGCCATATTACAGGAAAGATCTAGAGGTGCTGGAACTTGTCCAGGGAAGGGCCACGAGGATGCTGAGAGGGCTGGAGATGCTCTGAGGACAGGATGAGAGATTTGGGGCTGTGCAGTCTGGAGAAGAGAAGGCTTCAAGGACACCTTCTTGTGGCCTCCCAGTATCTGAAGGGGGCTACAAGAAACCTGGGGATGGATTTTTTTAGGGTGATGGGCAGTGATAGGACTGGGCAGAATAGATCCAAACTAGAAAAGGGCAGATTTAGACTAGACATTAGGAAGAAGTTCTTCAGCATGAGGGTGGTGAGACACTGGCACAGGTTCCCCGGGAAGGTGGTGCAAGCCCCATTCCTGGAGGTGTTCAAGGCCAGACTGGATGAGGCCTGGAGCAACCTGGTCTGGTGGAAAGTGTCCCTACCTATGGCAGGAGGAGGTGGAACTGGATGATTCTTGAGGTGCCTTCCAACTCTGACAATTCCATGATTCATGGCTGGTGTGGAATTAGCAGTCCCAGGAGAATGGCATTTCCTCCTAGTTCATTCCATGGGGAGAGGATGGAGCAGCAGCAAATTGCATTGCAGAGGTCCTCCAGGCTGGCCATGAGAGGTGATAATTTAAAGTCTCATTTGGATGCATGTTGTGGTGACAGGCAGTGAGAATGCTGCCCATGATTTACACAGCCAAGGAACAGCTACAGCACTTTGTTTAATGGTGCCAGCTACCCAGGAGCACTGCAGGTGCTGCATGCTTCAGTGAAGCACAAGATGAAAGTGTGCTGAGTTAAGTTCACATCTCCTCCATTCTCGGCACTTCTTGCTCCTTTCAGTCCTCAAAAATCTCTAGGTGGAAGTATCCTACCTCTCCTTTATTGTAACAGGGTAAAAAATGAAGTGTCTCAAAATCATAGAATCATTAAGGTTGGAAAGGAACTCCAAGATCACCCAGTCCAACCTTCTACTCAACACCACCATGGCCACTAAACCATGTCCTCAAGTGCCACATCCTGGGTCTGGTTCTTGAGCATCTCCAGAGATGGCAACTCCATCACCTCCCTGGGCAGGCTGTTCCAACCCCTAACCACTCTTGCAGCAAAGAAATTTTTCCTACTATCCAACCTAACCCTCCTCCTGACACGGTTTGAAGCTAGAACAAACTAAACCAGAACAGGAGACTTTCAAGCTGTTACCTCTTGTCCCGCCATTACTTCAGTTTTAGATCACAGTAATTTGTTTTTACACCACTTGTGGTGACCCTCTGCTCTCCGCCAACACCCCCTGGACCATCTGGTTCCAACATCCCTGTCATGGGCAGGAACAGCTTCTACCAGACCACCTTGCTCAAGGTCACATCCAACCTGCCTTTGAACACTTGCAGGCTTGCAGCCTTCACTGCTTCTCCAGACAACCTGTTCTAATATCCCACCACCCTCATTAGGGACAATTTCCTCCTAATGACTAACCTAAATCCATCTTCCAGTTTGAAGCCATTGCCCTGATCCCGTCACTCTATAGTCTTATCAAAAGTCCCTCTGCAGCTCTCCTGTAGCCCCCTTCAGGTACCAGAAGGCTGCTCTAAAGGTCTCCATGGAGCTTTTTCTCCAGGCTGAACAGCCAGAACTCTCTCAGCCTGTCTTCACAGCAGAGGTGCCCCAGCCCTCTGATCAGCCTTGGGGCCTCCTCTAGACCTGCTCTACCAGTTCCATGTCTTGCTGGTGAATTGCCAAAAAACACCATCATAGTTTGCCCGTATGTACCAGAACACTGCCCCTCATCTGCAATGCTATAATGCAGTCTGTCACTCTGGTCAAGTCATAATCTTTTTTTCAAACACTACAATTATTCCCATTTGCTTTCAGCACCAGCATGATGTGAACCTTCTGATTTCACAATCTCTGAAAATTTAAAAAAAAACCCACACTTCAGAAGAATGAAGATTAAGCTGAAGCTCACTTTCATTCCATATTGCCAGTCCTGACAGGGCTTTGATCCTTTGAACAAGCATTTCCTACTTCAGACAGAAAAAAAAGGAAAGAGAGTCAAATGTTAAAGGGCTGCCTGTGGATGCTGCTGTGCAGAGTCTTGGTGCAGAGTGCTGTTTAATATGCCTGCTGAGGTCCCACATGGAATACTGCATCCCGTTCTGGGCTCCCCAGTTCAGAAAGGACAGGGATCTGCTGGAGAGAGACCAAGGGAGGGTTGTGCAAGGCTNTTCAATTGGAAAAGACCTTTAAGATTGAGTCCGAGCACCAACCAACCCCACCACCTCCATTAAATCACGTCCCAAAGTGCCATACCTACACATGTCTGGAACACCTCCAAGGATGTACACACTGTCATTTTCTACCCCCACTATTTACAAATCCTTAAGCAAGGAGTACTGTGAGTCCTTTCTAAGGACAGAAATGTGTACCACACTGCCTTGTCAATAATTTATGCTCCTCACTTTACTTGCTCCCTAACTGCTGTGCTTGTGTTCTTACTACCAGGGTCAGGGAGTTTCTCGCTGCCTTGCAGAAGTAGAATCATTATGGTTGGAGAAGCCTTCTAAGATCATCCAGTCCAACCATCAACTCAACACCACCACAGCCACTAAACCACATCCCCAGGTGCCAGAGCCACAGGTTTCTTGAACACCTCCAGGGATGGGGACTCCCTGGGCAGACTGTTCCAACCCCTGACCACTCCTGCAGCAAAGACATTTGCTCCCAATATCCAACCTAAACTTGCAGCACCAGATTCATTGCTGCAGCACTGCAAGCAATTTACAAATAACAGGGACACCATCTGTTCTCTGCTGAGCCAGGGGAGAAAATGCCTGCTGGCAATTAAGAGCTTGTACATGAGACAATTTCTACAGATTTCACTTTTCCTTTTTACTTTTCCCTGCTTGGTCTGGAAACTGATGTCAGCACAAATATCCCCGGATAGTCTTACCAGGGTTGTGTTGGGTGGGGTTTTTTTAAACTTGTTCTAGCCTGCTTAGCTTACAGATGTACTTTTTTAATCAGTGTATCTGGTATTCATGACTAATGTGAATTTGCAGAGAAGAGATCTGAGAGAATTATGTGGATTTAGGTTCAGAGCTTTTTCCATCCTGGCAGACTGACATTAGCTGAACATTTATTCTCCTCTGGCTAATGTATTCTCCCTCTCTGGACTCTCAATTACTTGTGGTTTTCCCTTTCTCTTGTTAGTCATTATAGTACATTAGTGTAAGTACTGCTTCTTCTGGGTTATGCCATTACTGAGACGTGGACAGCAAGGCTGTCACAACTGATGTCACTGCTACACATTCCCATAGTCCTAGAGGGTTGAAATTGAAGAGAGGCTATAGATTTGTTAATGCAGTTTGCAGCTTGATTGTGTTAATGTGCTCAGTAATGTGCTCAGCTCTCTGGAACAAGTCCGTGGCCTTAGATTTGCATTTGAGAGTGATTCCTACGCACACAAAGCTGTCTTGGCACATGATGTGATTGCTGTCCAAATAAGTCAATAAAAGAGAGAGTGAAATGCAAATCAAAGTCATACAGGAGAGCTAAATGACACAGGCTGCAATATCACTTGCTGTCATTTATGTTCTATTTGGCCACAAAAAAAGAAGCTTTCCCTAAACTGAAAAGTGATTCCAGTTCAGAACTGCCACAATGCCTTGGAGAGTTAGGGGAGTTTGGGCAGCAAAGCTGCAATGATTGCTTTGTTTTCTGCTCACAAAGTGTCTGCAGTAGGCCCCAACATCCCCAGATACTGCTTTTTAATGTGTCCCCACCCTTGAATCACAGAAACATTTCCGTTGGAAAAGACCCCCCAGGATCACCAAGTCCAACCATTACCCCTACTCCAGACAGTTCATCCTCCAAGCACCATATCCAAACAACCTTTAAACACCTCCAGGGTTGGTGACTCCACCACCTCCCTGGGCAGCACATTCCAGTGCCTGACCACTCTGGCTAGGAAAATATGTTTCCTAGTGCCCTATCTAAACCTACCCAGCTGCAGTTTGAGGCCATTCCCTCTTGTTTCATCACTAATTACCTGTGAGAAGAGACCAGCACCAACCTCTCCACGACCTCCTCACAGGTAGCTGTAGGTCTCCCTTCAGCCTCTCCTTCTTAAATAACACTTAGGTTAGAAGGGACCTCAGAGATCATTTACTCCAGCCTCTCTGACATGGACAGACACAGCTCTCAGCTAGATGTCATTGTTGGCCTTCAACACCTACAGGGAGGAGGCAGCCACAACCTCCCTGGGAAACCCATCCCAGAATCTCACCACCCTTGTACTGGAAAACTTCTTCCTCAGCCACAGTCTAACCCTGCTCTCCCTCACATTCAAACCATTCCCTTTGGCCTGTCCCTATGCATGATCCTCACAAAGTTTCTCTGCAGCCTTCCTGCAGGATCCCTTCAGGTACTGGCAGGCAGCTAGAAGGTCTCTCCAGAGTCTTCTCCAAGCTGAACACCCCCAGCTCCCTCATTCTGTCCTCATAGAGGAGATGCTCCAGCCCTTGAGTCATCTTTGCAGCCCTCCTCTGGACTTGCCCCAAGAGTTCCATGTCCTTCTTATGCTGGGGACACCAGAACATAATTCTACTGTAGACAAAATTGCCTAAGGATTACAAGGAGGAGGAATTCATCTGTAGACTTAAGCTACCTGAACACCTGGGCTCCTGTAAAAATCTATCCTAGCTGCAAACAAAGGCTCCACAGACACTGTGCTAAATCAATCCTCCGTGCCAACCCACCCCATAAACCTGTAGTGAGTGTAACTTCTAAGGTGGTTACATTTCTGTCACACTAAAAAACAGGATTAACACTTTTCATAGCAATGAGGTCAGGACCAGCCCTTTAGAAGAGAAGATCAACCAGATCAGCACCTTCAAAAGATCTGCACAGAACAATCCTGACTCACAAGACGCAGAGACTGCCAGGGGGCACTTTGGCCATGCTTGCACTAAGAAGCAGAAGCTTGCAATCTCATTAGCTCTACTTAGTTGCTAATAGAGGTTTCCAGACTGACAGAAACTGAGTGTGCAAATTCAGGGCAACACAGGGAACATGGAGAGAGGCTTCACATTCCTTTGCTGAATGACTTTAGCAGCAGAGAATTGAAGGCCAGGATTTCAAACCAGAGCACTGTACAGCTGCCAATAAAGCTGGCCCAGTATAGCTGAGCACAGGCTTGCATTTCCTGGAAATGAACTTTAGTTTTAGAATCACAGAATCATTCCCATTGGAAAAGACCTTTCAGATTATTATCTCCAACCATTCTTTAACTCTAGCAAGGCTGGGGTTAAAGCATGTCCCTCAGCACCATACCTCTGCCTCTCTGAAACACCTCCAGGGATGGTGACTCAAACACCTGCCTGGGAAGCCTATTCCAATCTCTGACCACTCTTGCAACAAAGAAATTTTCTCTGATCTCCAACTAAAACCTCCTCTGGAACAATTTGAGGCCATTTCCTCCGGTTCTCCCATCTGACAGATACTGCACCTCCAGGGATAGGCATTCAGACACCTCCCTGGGCAGCCTGTTCAAGCCTTTGAGACCTCTTTCAGCCAAGAAGTTTCTTCTAATCTCCAACATAAGCTTCCCTTGGTACAACTTGAGGCCATTTTCATTCAACCTATCACTTATTAGGGAAAAGAGACCAACCTCCACCTGGCTTCAACCTCCTTTCAGGGAGATGTAGAGAGCAATGAGGTCTCCCCATCAGTCTCCTTTTCCCCAAACTAAACCACCCCAGTTCCCTCCCCTGCTCCTGTTCTCCACAAAAACATACAGAAACACTTCTCAGACAGATGGAACAGAGAATCACAGAATGGTAAGGTTGGAAGGGTCCTCAAGGATCATCTAGTTCCAACCCCCTGCCACAGGCAGGGACACCTCCCACTAGTACAGGTCACTCAAGGCCTCCTCCACCCTGGCCTTGAACACCTCCAGGGAGGGCGCAGCCACAACCTCCCTGGCCAACCTGTGCCAGTGTCTCACCACCCTCACTGTCAAGAACTTCCTCCTAACATCCACTTTCAATCTCCCCTCTGCCACTTCAAACCCATTGCCCCTTGTCCTGTTATTGCAAGCCCTTGTAAATAGTCCCTCCTCAGAAGACCTGGTGCTGAAAAATGCAGAATTTATTGAAGCAATAAGCATGAGAGGGTTACTCTGTGTCCTTCCCCTGCCTGCCCCCAGGACCAGAAGGGCAGAATTCCTCTTTTCACATAGCTACAAACGAGGAACAGTCTCCAAACATCCCTCTGCTGCTGCCTGCTCTTCTATTCAGCAAAAAAGGCCATTTAACAAAGCTGACTGAGTTTTGTCTTATCCCTCCCTTCATTGCTCCCACCACAATTTCACTCCTAGGAAGGCAGAAGCATGGGCTTAGGGTTTGGGGTTTTTTTTGAGATGAAACAAATCACACTTTCAAACTCCAACCCATGAGTAATCCCTGTAAGGTGGTGGTGTTCTCAGGTCCATTTAACTCCCTGGTTTTAGAACTCTATTTTTCAAAGTGGAAAAAAATTGCTCATTTTGGCACTAGGCAGTTTGACCCAGGGAGGAAAAAAAAAAATACAGATAGCACTGAAAAAAAAAAAAAAATCATTCTTGCAGTGCTCAAGCTGCAGAAAAAGAGGTGCCTGAGTAAGGCAGAAAATATCTCTCCAGAAATTGGTCTTTTAACAGCAACTCATTTCTACCATCAATTTCAGTTTGGTAATACAGGCAAAGATTCCCATTTGCACCTGTGGCACCCACTCAGAGTTCTATTTTCTGCAGCCCCCTTTAATAACTCATTCCCTGCTCCCAAGCAGCAGGCACCAGGCTTGCGAGGTGAGACATGAACACAGCAAAGATAAAGCATCCCTACTGTGAGGGTAAATGTGGCCTCTAGGCAAGAACTTATCTGAGAGCCTGGTCCCAGGCAGCATGAATGAGCCATCGCAGCCATCAGCACTCTCTGCTCCATGCAGGCTTTGTCCTTTTCCCACACAGGGTTCCCACAATCAGTGCAGAGAGGAAAGATGTTAGGACAACAAACATCTCCACAACAAACCACAGCTGTGAGAACAAAGTAGCTCACACAGGGCTGCTTTCCTCAGGGAAGATGACCCTAGAGTAAGAATGGTTTGGGCTGGAACAGAGCTTATGATCATCTAGTTCCAACCCCACTGCCATGGGTAGGGACTTCTCTTACCAGACCAGGTCACTCAAGGCTCCATCCAACCTGGTTTTCAACACTTCCAGGCTTGGAACCTCCACAACTTCTCTGGGCAACCTGTTCCAGTGCCTCACCACCCTTGAGGGAAAGAATTTCTTCCTAATGACTAAATCCAGCTTCTTCCAGTTTGAAGCATCCTCCTGTCACTCCATCCCTTTATCAGAAGTCCCTCTCCAGCTCTAGAATACTGCAAGGTTGTCCAAAGACGTCTCTTCTTTTCTCCAAGCTGAACAACCCTGCCTGTCTCTGTCTGTCTTTATAGCATTCCTCTGATCATCTTTGGCCCTCTCTGAACCTGTTCATATTGGTGGCCCAGAGCAGGACACAGGACTCCGGGTGGGATCACAGCAGAGCAGAGTGGCAGAATCTCCTCCCCCTCAGCCTTTCATCCACGCTACTTTGGATGCAGTTCAGCACAGGGCTGCTTTCTGAGTTGTGAGTGCTCAATGCTGGCTCACATTGAGCTTCACACCCTGCGCTCCTGAGTCCTCAGCACCACTCTCCAACCTTTCTCTGCCCAGCTTGGATTTGTGCTTGCGATTGCCCCAACCCAGGTGCAGGACCTTGCACTTGGTTTTGTTGAACTTGATGAGGTTGGCACTGTCCCATCTCTCCAGCCTGTCTAGGTTCCTCTAGATGACATCTCTTTGCCTCCAGCATGTCGACCCCACCACACAGCTTAGTGTCATCAAGTATCTGAGGGTGCCTCAGTTCCAGTGCCCATGTGGGCAAAGCTCATATCACCACAGGTCTCCACATCAAGAGTTACCATCACTCTGAGTGCAGCCCAGCTAATTCCTTATCCACCAAGTCATCTACCCACCAAACCCAGGCTTTTCCAACTTAGAAAACAAGATGTTGTGGGAAAGTGTCAAACACTGAACAAGTCCAGGCAGACAAAGAGATACAAACCCATTTTCTGTTCCATATGGCTCACCGGCAATGGGATAAGTCTGTGGAGTACAGAAAATCTCTATTCCAAGTGCCAATACTGACGTAAAACTAATCCAATCCTCAGGCATTACCAAAAGCCTTGCAGTGGCATACTGCTTCATAGAATGGTAAGGTTGGAAGGGACACCAAAGCTCAGCCAGTTCCAATCCCCTGCCATAGGCAGGGACACCTCCCACTAGTACAGGTCACTCAAGGTCTCATCCAACCTGGCTTTGCACACATCCCTGGGCAACCTGGGCCAGTGTCTCACCACCCTCACTCCAAACAACTTCCTCCTAACATCCCCTTTCAATCTCCCCTCTTCCAGTTTAACCCCATTGCCCCTTATCCTGCCATTACCAGACCTTGTAAATAATCCCTTCTGTGTCTGAGACCCACATTTAGCCCCCAAACTTGTCCCACTTACTGCTCCGGTCTTCAGGTTCTGATCCTCCACTTCTCTGGCATTTGAGTCCCAGCCCTTTGGCCAGTACTTTGGAGAGGCAGCCAATGCAGACAGCACAACCTGATGCTGTGAACATGCAATAAGCAGGAAGAGGATCTGGTCTGGAAGCAGCTCAGCTGCAACAAACCATCCCTCATCTCTGCAGAAAACTCAGGGAAGGAATTTGGCATTTGCTGCAGGTTCCAGGCTGGCCCCAGAGAAGTCAGATATGGTTTTGCTACTGATTTGCTCGAAACACTTTACCTTCCCTGTCTCGTTTCTGTGAGGTTGTTGTCCTTTATGCTCCTTTCTTCCATCCATGAGGACACTCCTGATGGCCTGAGGAGGAGGAAAGCAGCAGCTACTCATTCCACAGCTAATGAGACTTGTTTCTCTCTGAAGTGCATCATCTGAAACAGCTGGTGACACTTCTAATGAATGCCTATCAAATATTTATCACTTTGACTATAGCCAAGCTGCAATTTCAGCTCTACCAATCATGATCTCAAGAAAATCACTTTAAAAACAAACAAACAAACAAAAAAAAATCATTAAACCCAGAAAAAGAAGAGAAAGTTAACTCATTTGGCATATACCATGCAGCCACCAGGATTTTTCAAAGCATAGCAAAACCTGGTGAGTTCATAAACATACTACAGAACTAATTCCCTACCATTCTGTTGTGGGACTATGATTAAGATGTCTATAAGAACCACAGTTCACAGGCTCACAGGA
>VWYK01055908.1:1138-23635 GCA_013399775.1 Semnornis frantzii | reverse complement strand
AACAGTCCCTCTGCAGTCTCCTTCAGATGGGAGGCAGGTCTCCTTCAGACAGACCTCAGTACAGTCCTCACTGATTCCTGACTCAATCTACAGCAAGAAAAGGAAATTCCTGGCCAGGAAGGACAGTCCTTTGCCATCTTCCTCGCCTTTCCAGAATCAAAACACAGCCCAAGAATTCACAGAATCACAGAATGGTTTAGGGTGGAAGGAACCTCAAAGATCATCTAGTTCCAAACCCCTGCCATAGGCAGGGACAACTCCCATTGGAACAGGTTGCTCAAGGCCTCATCCAACCTGGCCTTGAACACCTCCAGGGAGGTTGTGGAGCATAGAATCACAGAATCTTTGATCACATTGGGTGATTCTGTGCTCCACAACCTCCCTGTGCAACCTGCACCAGTGTCTCATCACCCTCACTGCAAAGAACTTCTTCCTAACATCCAGTTTCAATCTCCCCTCTGACAGTTTAAACCCACTACTCCTCATCCTCTCATGACAAGACCTTGTCAATAGTCCCTCCCCAGCCTTCCTGCAGCCCCCTTCAGAATCTGGAAGGCCTCTCCAAGGTCTCCTGAAAGCCTTCTCTTCTCCAGGCTGCAGAGCCCCAACTCTCTCAGCCTGTCCTCATAGCAGAGCTGCTGCAGCCCTCTGAGCATCTTCATGGCCTCCTCTGGACTGGCTCCAACAGTTCCATGTCCTTCTTGTGGTGGAGCCTCCAGAACTGCACAAAGGACTCCAGGTAGGGTCTGAGGAGAGCAGAGCCAAGGGGCAGAATCCCCTCCCTTGTCCTGCTGTCCACACTGCTCTTGCTGCAGCCCAGCACACAGTTGCTGTCTGGGTTGCACTCACACTGCAGGCTCAGGTTGAGCTTTTCATCAATCAATTCAGCCAAGCAGCTTTAGTTTGCTCCATTATGTCTCCCAATTCAATAAAGAGTCTAGGGTCAGTGTAACCTCTCAATTAGGCTCTCCAGCTCTTGCCATACACAAGGCATTGGGGAGTAGAGTTGAAGAGCCAAGAGGAAAACTGACTGGAGAAGTCCCCACATTAATATTAATAAAACAGAAGACTCCAGTAGCATCTGTGTCCTTGGGCTGTCTCATTTTCTGTCTGAGGTGTATCTGAGCAGTCCCAAGGGCTTAAATAGGTGGAGCTGGCTCCTCTGGCTTCCCTGGCAGCTGATTATTCTGCAGTCATTGCAATAGCTGATGTTTTGAGAAGTGGCAGGTTGCATTAAAAAAAAAAAAAATCCAAAAAGGCCCAAACCAGATGGGTATTTTATGCCTCCAGTTGGCTTTCACTCCAGTGCAATTTCATGTATTATTTCCCAAACTGGAAATGATGATTGATTGTAGCTGGGGAAAGGGAGGAGTTAAGAGGGTCTCAGAAGTGCTGTGGGTTCAGCAGGAAAAAAAAAAAAATCAGTAAGCAATTTGAAAACATAATAGAAACAGCCATGAAACCTCAGTTGCGTGATTGTCATCTATCTGAATAACCCTGATAAGGAAAACTGCTTAGAAAGCACTTTGAAATCTTTCAGTGGTAGCACAAACTGTTATTACTATTATAATTTTCCTCCCTCTTGCAAATTGGATGGCTTAGTCACTGGAAGCCAGTGTGACTCACAGAATGGGCATGCCTTTGTGCCTGATCACAGGCATCAAGAGACCTCAGAACAGCCCTGCCTTTAACAGGGAAACTGAGGAAGGAATTAGTGTGCAGGTGCAGGTCTGAGGACATTCTTCTTCCCCTCTACTCTGCCCTGCTGAAACCACTGCAATACCGTGTCCAGTTTTGGGCTCCCTGGTTCAGGAGTAACAGGGACCTGCTGGAGAGCATCCAACAGAGAGCCACCAGGATGATTAGGGGGATTTGAGCATCTCCCCTATGAAGAGAGACTGAGAGCCCTGGGGCTGTTCATTCTGGAGAAGAAAAGACTAAGAGAGGATCTGATCAATATCTATCAATGTCTGAGGGGTGGGTGTCAAGTGGCGGAGGCCAAGCTCTTTTTGGTGGTGCAGAGTAATAAGACAAGGAACAAGGGAAACAAACTGGAACAGAGAAAGTTTGAGTGTGATGGAGCTTTCTCTTCTCCAGGCTGAACAGCCCCAGCTCCCTCTGCCTGTCCTCGTAGCAGAGGTGCTCCAGCCCCCTGATCATTTTCATGGCTCTCTTCTGGCCCCACTCCATCAGCTCTGTGTCCTTCCCTTCTCAATCCTCACATTGTCATTTCTCCTCTGTAACAGGCATGCAGTGGTGTGCAGGCACTGTCACCCCAGTGGCAGCTTGGGCACATTCTTTGTTCAAGGGCAGCATTGCTTCTGCTGGGAGAAGCACACTGGGAGGTGCTGGCTAAAGGCCAGATACAGAAGGTGACCTGAAGGAATGAAACTACTGGGAGATATTCTGGCAGACAGTGAGGGACCTTGTGCTGAGAGGTAATTCAGGTCCAACATCTGTACCCAAGCAGGCAAACCACGGAGCCTTTCTCTGGCATTCTGAAGTGTAACCCTGGGCAGCTGTCGGCCAAAGCTGGCCAGCTCCCCGAGCGAATGCATTAGTAAACCATGCCCTGCTATTGCTTGCAGCAACCTATTGTTCCTCAAACGCTGCAGCAACATTCATGCACGAGAATAGGACAGAATGGAGTGTTCAGCCTTAGCCAAAGCTTCTCTTTGCTTTGACTTTTCTGATAAAAGAGGACACAGAGCATGCATTGGTTGCATTCGTTCTGTCCAAGCGCTTCTGCTCTGATGGCAGGAGGAATGCAGCTTACGTAAGGAGAAGGAAACAACATACTACTTGCACACTAATAAGTACATTGTGTGCTGAGACAAAGGCTGCAGGGAGAGGAGGCAGTGGGTATAGCTGGGATCTTCAGTGTCCTTGGATGTGCTTCTAACTTGTCCTTGACTGTGACTTTAGATGCCTGTAGAAGCTAAGCATACCTGAAGAAGCCTGCAGCTGCAAGGATGAGTGAAGCATAGTGCCAAAGGAGCAGAGAACAGCCCTGACAAGGGTGTCCTGAGGGCAGCCTGTGTGGTATGTTGGAGGAGCCTGCATCCTGGCTCACTCTGCAGACCATCTGGGAGTGTGGATACCATGGGAGTTCGAACTGAGCTCCAGCGATGCATAGGAGGTACTCACAGGTGAGCTCTGCTTCCATCTCCATGGCCAGATACAGACTGGGAGGGAAAGGAAAGACTGAAATCCCTCCATGGAGGAGGAAGCAAGCAAGCACAGCCACATGGGTGGAAATGGGCTTTTCTGCAGGACTCTCACATAGAATCATAGAATAGTTTAGGTGGGAAGAGACCTCAAAGCTCATCCAGTTCCAACCCCCTGCCATAGTCAAGGACACCTCCCACTAGAACAGGTCACTCAAGGCCTCATCCAACCTAGTCTTGAACACCCCCAGGGAGGGAGCATCCACAGCCACCCTGGGCAACCTGCACCAGTGTCTCATCACCCTCACTGCAAAGAACTTCTTCCTAACATCCAGTTTCAATCTCCCCTCTGACAGTTTAAACCCACTACTCCTCATCCTCTCATGACAAGACCTTGTCAATAGTCCCTCCCCAGCCTTCCTGTAGGCCTCTTCAGATCCTGGAAGGCTACTCCAACGTCTCCTGGAAGCCTTCTCTTCTCCAGGCTGCAGAGCCCCAACTCTCTCAGCCTGTCCTCATAGCAGAGCTGCTGCAGCCCTCTGAGCATCTTCATGGCCTCCTCTGGACTGGCTCCAACAGTTCCATGTCCTTCTGCTGGGGGCTCCAGATCTGTACACAGTACTCCAGTAGTCTCATAAAAGTGACCATCATCTGCACTTCTTCTCATGGGAGCATTGATCCCAACAACAGAACAAGCAGAGGACACCTTCCTTTGCGTTCTTCAAAGCAAGAATGACATGCCAAGAATATGCACAGGAATAATTACTGGAGAAAAAATACAGGGAGCTTTGTCAAATGCTGTACATCAGGAAGCACTTTAATCCACACGACCAAAAAACATTGCATTCATCAGGGCTCTTGTGGTAGCAGGCTTTCCCATGCTTGAGCAGCTGGAGAAGGACATCATAAGAAGGACACAGGGGTGCTAGCAGGAGGACAGCTCTGCCAAGGGCTCAGTGCCAGGGTATGCTCCCCCGGGGCTTGAGGAAAGGGTCACACCAGCCTTATGCAGGAGGCTCTCTAAGGCTGCCCCTGCACACCCTGCAGCCAGGAGGCTTCACTGGGGGCTAGCAAAAGTGCCACTTCTCTGCTGAGTTTGTACTGCTGAGGAGGAAGAGAGTGTGTGTGGTCTCTTGGCTTATGAAACACTCAGCATTTTATTGCTTCTTAGCTTCAGCAGCACTGAATTGCAGCAGTTCCTCTGCTGGCCCGGCCAAGCCTGCCTCAACTTGCAAAGAAGGAAACTAACACTGAGGGCTTTCAGCTAAGGCCATTTCTATACGAGGGTAAAACTGAAGCATTTTAAGACATAATCACAGAATGGGAAGGGTTGGAAGGGACCCCCAGAGATCATCCATCCCCCTGCCAAGCAGGATCACCCAGGACAGCCTGCACAGGAACACATCCAGGAGGGTTTTGAATGTCTCCAGAGAAGGAGACTCCACAATCTCTCTGGGCAGCCACAGCCTCTCTGGGCAGCTGCTAATTTGTGCCGTAATCTAAACAGTGGCAAGAACACCCTCATGTTAACCCAGGAGTGACTAATAGCCACTACACTAAGATTTCTTCCACCACAGAAGGAGTAGAATCCTCTCTCATTAAATTTTTGCCATTGGCACCATGAGGCCAGGAATCCCTAAGGATTTCAGTACATGATCATTCATACTTATGAAACATCTTTTTTTTCCATGATGGGGACAGGCCCTCAACTAGGCTGAAGCACTTATAAACAGTAAATCTGGAGGGAACACAAGGAGTTTTTCTGTGGTAAACCATTGTGGCTGAACTGCCTGAGCCGTGCTGAGCATTAATTGGCTGCCTCTAATTTTATTTATTTCAGGAAGGGCTAATGAAGCTCACCTATGATAAAAAACTATAGCAGTGAGCTGTCTTCACTAAGCAAATCCATTAAGCATTCAGAGTGATGTAAAGTATGGAACTATAACATCACTGACAGGATATAACCCAAGAGGTAGGCTGCATTTTCACCCTTAAGGTATCGATTGTGGCTGTTACTATTCATAGAAAGACCCAGTCAGATGCCAGTAAAAATTCAAACTGCATTACAGTTTTACAATTCAGCAATCAAAATGATCCTTAGAAAGAGAATTTTTTTTTAAACAATAAAATACCAGTATTTAAAAGTAACATTCAGCTAATTATTTTGTGACAATGCCAAATCTTGCCAGCAGATCCAGGTCTGGTGAGACCTCACCTGGAGTACTGCATCCACCTCTGGAGGCGTAGAGACAGAAAGGACATGGACCTGATGGAGCAGGTCCAGAGAAGGGCCACAAAGATGATCAGGAGGTTGGAACACCTCTGCTATGAGGACAGGATGAGGGAGCTGAGGGTGTGCAGCCTGGAGAAGAGAAAGCTCCAGGGAGACCTAATTGCCACCTTCCAGTACTTGAAGGGGGCTCCAAGAAGGCTGCAGAGGGACTGTTCACAAACCCCTGCAGGGACAGGACGAGGGCAGTGGTTTGAAATGAGAGCAGAGCAGATTGAGACTGGAACAAGTTCTTTGCCATGAGAGTGGTGGAACACTGCAACAGGTTGCCCAGGGAGGTAATTGAGGTACTAAACCTTNCACATGGGCTCTGAGCAACAGGTCCTGCTCACCAACAGACTGCTTCAAGGCTCTTTGCATGGACTAGATGACCTTTGAAGGTCACTTCCAACCCAAACCATTCTATAATTCTACGATTGTGTGATTTCAGAGAACTGCATATGAACAGTGAGGGAAAGGTTCTGCTCACCAACAGATTGCTTCAAGGCTCTTTGCATGTTCTTCATCTACAATCCATAAGTCAGCCCTCAGTCTGTAAAAGTGCAGCATCAGCTACTCCAGCTCACACGAAGAGCTGACTGCCAACCACTCATGGCTTTATCAATACAGCTCTTTCCGGTTTCCTTCCTCAGTGGAAGCGAGCCTTTACTCAGCCTTTGCCTGGAAATGGTTGCCTTTAACACTGAAGGCTGCTTGTGATATTGATCTGTTTTGAGCTAATGGCTCATTTCACCACTTCCCTAATTCAGATGAGAAATTACTCATGCTTGCCCTGATAAGCTCCTAGAGACCCATTCAGTTACAGGTGAAGTATTCATGGCTCATCTTGGGCCGAGGTGTTATCCCAGCTATTCACAGTGCTTCCCTGTTGTTACAACAGCCATAAACCTGATGCTACTATTTACATGGTAGCTGTATACACTTTTGCTAGCTATGTGTCATTAAAGGCTTTTCACAGGGACTAGACATAGATTTTATAGGTGATGGACACTGTAAAAGGGCTTTTAGTCCAACCAGCTTCCACTCCACCCCACCAAAGCACAGGACGCTACGGTGCCAGGCTGACTGCTTCAGAGATCAGGAGATGATACCCATGAGAGTCACAAGTCTGACATCTGCAAACACTGACCCTCTGCCTTGTAACTGCTCCGTGTTTGCTGAGACTGCTGTCGTTTGAAGAATTTAAAACAGAAAGGAATTGCTTCTTGTACTTCTCCTGTGTTTAAAGGTATGAGAAAATTCAGCTCATAATGAGATTTTCATCAGGACCAAAGACTAATCAGGACAACATCCAATTATTGCAGAGGGCTGTTTCCCCAAGAAACAAATATTTCTCCAAGTGCAAAAAGCAGTCACATTGCTTGGCTCCAAATCTAAGCTAAATTACTCCAGCAAACATTGCTTCATGATCCTGAATCTGCTGATAACTGATATTTACTGTGCGATTTCCTAGGTCCTTCTAAAGCACATTGAGAAAGCTGAGACACACAACGGCAACTAAAAAGGTTTTGGTATGTCTGTGTTTAAAATGTGAGGATACCAAGAGGATAGAGAAGAGTTTAAGTTTGTGAGAAGTTTACTGTCAAACGTTTATCTGTGAAACCTTGACTCTTTGAAGTGAAACTATTCAGGGCTGCTGGGCAAGCAGAAGGGACAAGGAGAACATCTCGGGGCTGGCATAACACAGAGGGCTGAGCTGCTCAACTATCCTGCTGCACCCCAAGCAGCAGATTCTGTGAGGGCTCTACACTCCAGCACTAACCTGCCTGACAGTGTTGAGTCTCTTCCATCATCCTTGACCAGAAGGTGTAGCTTGTGTCAAGTTACTTTAGCATTTTAAGGCCATCTCCATGCTGCTGGAGACTTGGACTATCACCAGGGCAGGTGTGGCCAGCAGGCACGTACCAGGGCACCAAATCCACCAGCACCTGACTGCTGTCCCCACTCAAGGCTTTTCCCCTCCACAGCCCATGGGCACAACTTACACAGATCTCTGCCTGTTGTGCCTTCAACACTAACAGCGATGGCAGTATGTATTACCATGGCCTTGATAGGGAATAGCTAGGATGCCATTTCTTCACTGCTCCTCCAATATCTCCAGTAACATCAACTCCAGTATCTGCAGCTATATGGGGGTGGTTCAGAAAATCTATTGCTGAGCAATATATATATATATATATATACACACACATATATATACATACATACATATATATATGTATGTATTCTCTCTCTGTACTCTGCTCTCCTGAGACTCCACCTGGAGTACTGTGTGCAGATCTGGAGCCCCCAACACAAGAAGGACATGGAACTGTTGGAGCCAGTCCAGAGGAGGCCATGGAGATGCTCAGAGGGCTGCAGCAGCTCTGCTATGAGGACAGGCTGAGAGAGTTGGGGCTCTGCAGCCTGGAGAAGAGAAGGTTTTCAGGAGACCTTGGAGAGGCCTTCCAGATTCTGAAGGGGGCTGCAGGAAGGCTGGGGAGGGACTATTGACAAGGTCTTGTCATGAGAGGATGAGGAGGAATAGGTTTAAACTGTCAGAGGGGAGATTGAAACTGGATGTTAGGAAGAAGTTCTCTGCAGTGAGGGTGATGAGACACTGGTGCAGGTTGCACAGGGAGGTTGTGGAGCACAGAATCACCAAATGTGATCAAAGATTCTGTGATTCTATGCTCCACAACCTCCCTGGAGGTGTTCAAGACCAGGTCAGATAAGGCCTTGAGAGACCTGTTCTAGTGGGAGGTGTCCCTGCCTATGGTGGGGGGCTGGAACCGGATGAGCTTTGAGGTCCCTTCCAACCTAAATCATTCTATGATTCTATATATTTTGTGAACTTGGTACAAAACAAAACTCTGGCTTTTACTTTGTATTTGATTTTATCATTCTAGATTCATAGAACACCAGATTGGAAGTGACCTCAAGGATCATCTAGTTCAACCTTCTCCTTTTCCTCTTCTCTGTATGTGACTGTAGCACGTCACTGGGGGTTAATAACTTTCAAACAGTTGTAGTACACGTCCTAGGAGCTGAGAAGGGCAGCTGCATTGATACAGGAGAGTGAGTTGAGGAGGCAAATGTGTAAGAGGAAGTATTTGGCTCCTGAAGACCCCAGCTTTTCAACACTGCAAAATTTGGTGCCCCTACCTGCCAAGCCCAGCTGGCAGACAAGGCTGTGGGGGCACAGTCATAAGTCAGAGCTGTTCAGCAGAATTGCAGCACTGTCAGTTGTGCTCCCACAAAAAACCAAACCAAAACAAAACAAAACAAAAAAAAACCCAACCAAAAACCCTCCAAGAAACAGGAGCAAACACAACCACACAACTTCCTTGCCTGCAGCTTCATCTACCAGTAACCATGCAGTACTGTCACATAAGTCTCTTTCCAGCTCTCAGACTTATTCAATAACTTGCAGAGTCTGCAAAATTTTAAGTGCTTCAGAAAGACCCCAGGTCGTGCCATCTTTATTTT
Source organism: Semnornis frantzii (assembly GCA_013399775.1). NCBI lineage: Eukaryota > Metazoa > Chordata > Aves > Piciformes > Ramphastidae > Semnornis > Semnornis frantzii. Next base: position 14,710 of record VWYK01055908.1, on the reverse strand, counting down.
GATCATCTTCAGAAGCCACCTGAGTCACTGAGAAGGGAAATGTCTCAGAGCCACTGCATGCAGTGCAAAGGTATGAACAAGCTGCCCAGGAGGGCTGTGGAGTCTCCTTCTCTGGAGATATTCAAGACCTACCTGGATGTGTTCCTGTGTGACCTGCTCTAGGTGTTCCTGCTCTGACAGGGGCTTGGGCTGGATGAGCTTTCAAGGTCCCTTCCAACCCTTAATGATCTGTGATTCTGTCATTCTGTCATTCTGTGAATGTGACTTTTTGGGGGCTCTCTTAAGGACGAAGTTCAAGGAAAATTGCAGAATTAATCAGGTTGGAAAAGACCTTCGAGATCATTGAGTCCAACCTATCACCCAGCACCATCTAATCAACTAAACCATGGCACCAAATGCCTCATCCAGGCTCTTCTTAAACACTCCCAGGGATGGCAACTCCACCACCTCCCCGGGCAGCCCATTCCAATGCCAATTACTCTTGCTGTGAACAACTTCTTCCTAACACCCAGTCTAAACCTGCCCTTGTGCAGCTTGAGACTGTGTCCCCTCATTCTGTCACTGTCTGAAAGAAGAGACCAACATCCACAAGACACAGCCTCCCTTCAGATAGTTGTAGGCAGCAATGAGGTCTGCCCTGAGCCTCCTCTTCTGCAGGCTTCACAGCCCCAGCTCCCTCAGCCTCTCCTCACAGGGCTGTGCTCCAGGCCCCTCACCAGCCTTGCTGCCCTTCTCTGAACACGTTCAAGCATCTAAACATCTTTCTTAAACTAAGAGGCCCAGGACTGGTCACAGGCATCAAGGTGTGGCCTAACCAGTACCGAGACCAATGTTCTAAACATGATAAAAATACAATACAGGGAGTCTCTCTAAAAAAAAAACAAAAAACAACAACAACCCTGCCTGGGTGCTTAAAGAGAAAAGAAGAAGCAGGCAGATGAGATCAACACTGTAATAAAAAGTTGTTTGAAGAATATGAGCTTTGCTGCCTAGTGGCACTGGCCCTTTTATGAATCATCAGTTGCAAAAGTTGTGATTTTAAATTTTTTTTAATTAGTATGCAACCCCTTTTTGTTTTGTATTGTTGAGTTTCATTTTATTCTGTTTTGTTTTATCTTCTCTATTTTCCTGCTAGGGTATTTGTTCATTTTTCACCATGATAATTCAATAGGTCAGCTGCAACTCTCCCTTACACAGTGCCTGCTTTTGATACATATTATTTACTCTAAAGCTATTCTTCTGTCAGCTCAAGAATTTGCATGTGCAGGCTACAAAATGAAATTCATTCACGGAGCTTCCCCTTCCCTCACTGATCTGGAGTTTCTCAAGGGTGTTACCCATGAAAGCAAAAAGAGTGTAGATCTGGGACAAGTTATTTTTTATTTCCACAGAAATTATGTACCAAAAAGAAAAGTTAAGCACTGCCAATGTGAAACACTTCTTAAAACGTTAGACATCATAAAGGGACAATGGGAGCAGCTACACTGCTTGTTGCATCACCTGCTTCATAGGATCCCTACACTCATCACACAAATAGTCATTCAGCACTGAACCAAAGCCATCCAGTCAAGCGTCTGACAGTGGACAACAGAAGGTAAAGGTTATAAAAGCAGGACAAGCATATGAAAATGCTCTCTTGAAGCACTCTCTCATCCCAGGCAATGCATGTGCTGGTTTGAGGCTAATTGGAATATTTTAATGGAGAAAATTATATTATAGGCTGTGAAAAGAAAACAATGGTGATGTCTACTTCACTCATAGGCTTGCTGAGATAGATAAGAATAAGAACACAAAACATAGATAAGACACTCTCCTGGAGAGTCTTGGGCTCTCTAGCTGTTTTGGTCTGGACCTCTCTGCTAACCTAACTAACCACTCTACTTCTAACCTTCCCTGGCCAATCCTCCAAACACATCTTGTGCGTAAGACAAACCCTGGGGTAAGGTACAGGGGTGTGGAGAAGGTGGAAGGGTGGTTGGGAGCCCCTCCTGGGGTCTCTGATTTCTGGGAGGGGAGTTGTGTTTCTGTATTACCTTTAACTTGTATATTTCTGTAAATATTCCTGTGTATAGTGTATATATCTGCTGGTATATTGTGCTGAGCTGTAAATAGAGCTTCAGTCCTTAACTTCCAGCTGGTTGAGTCTAGTCTGGGTCATTTTACAAGTGTGGGGGGGCGGGGAACTCCCAAACCATCACAATGCACCAGACCATTATTTCCTGAGCCAGAGGTGAAGGCTTAATCTCAGGATTAAAAAGGCTTTGGTATTTTGCTGTTTGGGGCTCTTTTTAATTTTCCTTAATTTGCCTAATCACTTTTTGAATCAATGTACATTTTAGTACCAGAATATTCCCAGGTCTGGGTTCTACAGCTGAGCACAGTAAATGTTTTTCATAGCTAGGATCCTTCTGTATTTGGCTTTTTTTTGTGCTGAGCCTATTTCACAGAATCATAGAATCACATAATCATAGAATCTCAGAACCACAGAACCACAGAACCATAGAATCACAGAACCATAGAATCATAGAACCATAGAATCATAGAATCTCAGAACCACAGAACCGTATAACCACAGAACCAATGAACCACAGAATCATAGAACCATAGAATCATAGAATCTCAGAACCACAGAACCATATAACCACAGAGCCACGGAACCACAGAATCATAGAACCACAGAACCACAGAATCACAGAATCAAAGAATCATAGAACCACAGAATCACAGAATCAAAGAATCATAGAACCACGGAATCATAGAATGGTTTGATTTAGAAGAGAGTTCCAAAGGTCATCTAGACCAACCTCCCCTGCAATCAGCAGGGAGCAGGGGCAGCCTCCACTAGATTAGGTTGCTCAGAGCCCTTTTGAGTCTGACCTTGAAGATCTCTAGGTATGAGGCCTCAACTACCTCCCTGGACAACCTGTTGCAGTGTTTCAACACCCTCATGGCAAAGAACTTGTTCTTAACTTCCAATCTAAATCTGCTCTTCTATCATTTCAACACACTGTCCCTCATCCTGTCCCTGCAGGCCTTTGCAAACAGTCCCTCTGCAGCCTTCAGGTACTGGAAGGTGGCAATTAGGTCTCCTCTGAGTCTTCTCTTCTCCAGGCTGCACATCCCCAGCTCCCTCAGCCTGTCCTCATAGCAGCCACCTGGTCATTTTCATGTCCCTCTTCTGGACCTGCTCCATCAGGTCCATGTCCTTCCTGTGTTGAGGGCTCCAGAGCTGAATGCTGTACTCCAGGTGAGGTCTTTATTCCAATGAAAGTAACTGAAATAACAGTTATGAAAAGGCCAGGAGAAGAAAACCCCATAACAACCTGTCACTGGAAGCTCATGGCTGGATGGTCCTTTCAAAGGCTAGACCTTCTTTCAAACCTCCTTACTTAACTTCCCAGGGTGTTTCTTGAAAATCTCTAGGGATCAGTAGAAGAGAAAAGCAAGAACCTGTGTTCCAAACAGCATCTTTTCCCACTCATTTAGGTTTCTTTCTCTTTCTACACTCTCCTGACTCAAAAGAAATGAACAAACAAAACACCCTGGTGTTCACACATGGCTTTTTTGAGTAGAATGAACCTCCACGAAATAAAAGTTTCTGCAACAAAGGCTTTTAGACAGAAGCTATTTTCTACATTGCTCACATATAATTTAGTAATGAGTAGTTATTGATGCAGTTAAGCAGTTGTGGACCCAATTATCCAATTACTGCAACTGGCTGCACAAACAGAGTAATTGCACAGTGAACGTGCTCATGTACTTTGCATTTGTGCTTCTGTAAGCCTGGTGTTACCCTTTCAGTGCTGTGCCAGAGCAGGGAAGTGTCAACCTGTTTATCATCATCTCTGCCCTTGGGGAAGCTTTGGATCATATTCTGGGAGGGAAAACATTTTGAGTTTTCACAGAAGGCAGCTAATGGTAAAACTATCATGAGATAACTGTCAGGCAGGGACATGAATTCTCTCCAACTCAGACAAGAAGGTTGAATTTGCTAGCTTCTCTGAGCTTCCTATTCACAAATTTCCACTTTGTGATAGTTCTGCTCCTCATAGATGCTGAAATGTCACAGCAGCCTCATCATGGAGAAACTTGCATTCAACTGAAATAAATCCACAGTGAAAACTGATTTTTTCTCCTTCATCTTAACCACAGAATCACAGAACCTTAGAGGTTGGAAGGGACTTACAGAGATTGAGCCCAGCCTCCCTGCCAAAGCAGGCAATAGTAGAGCTGAATGCAAAACACAAAACACAAACTCAGGTCTAACTCACAACTAATTGCAGCATTCTGCCACCTTGGACTTCTGGCAGGCAGAATTTGACTTGTTTTGGAGACTGGTCAATAGAGGCCCTTGGGAGGCAAAAGCTCATGTGGAAATTAGTTTGGCTTCAGCTGTTAAACAGAACAGGAAATCCTTCTACAAATATATCAGCAAGTAAAAGAGGACCAAAGAGAATCTCTGTCCTTTGCTGGATACAGGGGGAAATGCAGTGGTCAAGGGTGAAGAAAAGGCTGAGGGACTCAACACTTTCTTTGCCTCAGTCTTTACTAGTCAGAGCAGTTGTTCTCTGGATACCCAGCCCCCTGAGCTGGAAGATTGCAGTGGGGAGCAGAGTGAAGCCCCCAGCAATCCAAGAGGAGACAGTCAGTGACCTGCGACACCACTTAGACACACACAGGGGCATGGGGATGGATGGCAGGGACCCGAGGGTGCTGAGGGAGCTAAAGGAGCTGCTGGAAGTGTTCACCAAGCCAGGGAGGACTTAGCTGACTGAAGACTGGCAAATGTGGCATATCCATCTACAAGAAGGGCTGGAAGGATGACCTGAGGTGCTAGAGACCTGTCAGTCTGATCTTAGTGCCAGGGAAGGTCACGGAGCAGATCAACCTGAGGGCCATTATGCAACACATGCATAATGTGAACCAGGTCCAGCCAGCCAGGTTCATGAGAGGCAGGTCCTGCTAGACCAACCTGATCTCCTTCTGCAACAAGATGAACCACTCTGGATGAATGAAAGGCTGTGGATGTTAACCTGGGCTTTAAGAAAGCATTTGACACTGCCTCCCACAATATCCTCCTGGAGAAACTAACTGGCTGCACATGGCTTGGATTGATGAGTGTTTCACTGGTTAGAAAACTGGCTGGATGGCCAGGCCCAAAGAGTGGTGGGGGATGGAGTTAAACACAGTTGGTGGCTGCTCACAAGTAGAGTTTCCCAGGGCTCAGTTTGGGGGCCAGTTCTCTTTAATCTTTATCAGTGATCTGGATGAGGACATTGATTGCACCCTCAGATGACACCAAATTGGGTGGGAGCATTGATCTGCTTGAGGGTAGGAAGGGTCTGCAGAGGGATCTGGACAGTCTGGAACCATGGGCCAAGGTCGACTGTATGAGGTTTAATAGGGTCAAGTGCTGGGTCCTGCACTTGAGTCACAACAATGCCAGGCAACGCTACAGGCTTGGGCCAGAGTGGCAGGAAAACTGCCCAGCAAAAAAGGACCTGTGGGTGGTGGCTGGCAGACAGCTGAACACGAATCAGCAGTGTGCTTAGGTGACCAAGAAGGCCAACAGCATCCTGGCCTGAATCAGCAATGGTGTGGCCAGCAGGGAAGTGATCGTGTCCCTGTGCTTAGCACTGGTGAGCCTGCACCTTGAAACCTGGGTTCAGTTTAGTGCCCTGAACTACAGGAGGGACATTGAGGTGTCCAGAGAACAGCAATGGAGCTGGTGAAGGACCTGGAGAACAAGTCCTATTAGGAGTAGCTGAACTAGTTGGGGTTGTTTAGTCTGGAGAAGAGGAGGCTGGAGGGAGACCTCATTGCTCTCTACAACTATCTGAAGGGAGGTTGTGGTGAGGTGGGAGCTGGTCTCTTCTCTCAGCTAACCAGCAATAGGATGAGAGGAAACAGCCTTAAGTTGTGCCAGGAGAGATTAGATTGGATATTAGGAAAAATTTCTTCACTGAAAGAGTGCTCAGGCACTGGAACAGCCTGCCCAGGGAGGTACCTCGGCAGAGTCCCCATCCCTGGAGGTGGTCAAAAAACATGCAGACATGGTTTAATGGCCACAGTGATGTTACATCAATGCTTTGACCTGATGATCTCAGAGGTCTTTTCCAACCTAAACGACTCTATGATCCTATGTTTCTGTGGAATCATTCTGACACTTGTCCTGAAGTGGAATCAGGGTTTGCTTGGCAGAATAACATCTGGAAAACCAGATCACACCATAACCAAACACTGCCACAGTCCAACAAATGATTCAGCTTCAGGTCTGTGTTGGGGGCTGCAGACTGCTTTTAAGGTAAGCTCCAGTTTATCTGAGCCCTCCCAGTACTTAGAGGCTTGAATATTCCTTTTTCATTTAGTCTCATCTCTGTTTTTAAAAGCTCCTTTATCAGGTAAGTGCAGTTAAAAGACAAAGAAACCTCTAGGCTTTGAACGGATGGATTAAAGTGCTGGGCATAAGAAGTGAAGGTTTCATTCAATTATACAACGTCCCTTGTGTGTTTTCAACACTTTGTCATATTTAGAATCTCTTTAGCTGAAATATTATTAGAAACACTGGCTAAGTGTTACTTACGAAAGAAAAACAAAATAATGTTACCCATTTGTGAGCCAGAAATGTCTGCCTCCTACTGAATGAGGACTGTCAAATAATAAAGAGCTCTTTGAAATCTGTGAAAAAGACTCCTGTAGCCGTCTAATGTTTTACACCAAACCTCTGTAACTCCCAGCAAATGCAAAATGTAAAATGGATAAAGAACAAACGAAGAGTAAGCTTACAGCAAGTGCAATGCACAGGTCTAGATGGAATACTTTGTTCCACGAGGGGTTTATCAAGAAACCCTCTAGCTGGGCCAAGATACATTTCTAAAGACAGGCTTTGTTCCCTTGCACTCCCAGACATGATGCCTCCCCTTGACAGGCTGTGACAGTCCCAGAAAGGAACCAGAAAGTTCAGAGGCTTTCTATATAAGTGCCTTTAGGAAGAGAAAGCGTTACCAGGCCTGACAAGGCTGGGGTAGCTTATTGGGAAACTGAGACAACCATCTGCTGGAGGAGAAGTTCAGACCCAGCATGGTGATCTCTTCTGAAACTGGGAAGCAGCAAAAAAAGCAGCAGCAAACTGCTGAAGCTTGAGGCACTGAAAACTGCACTGCCTTGCACTAAACAGAGAGCTTACTAAAAGCAGGCAATTCAAGACATTAGTCTTGGAAAGAAGCAGGAGAAGGAAGGCTTTTCTGAAGGACAGGCTGGATTGGGAGGTGTGGATATGGTTTCTGCCTGTGCTCAGTTTGGAAGCTGACTGACATTCCAGCCAATGCACAACTCCTGAGCAGCACAAGAGTTCAGATTTTTCTTACTTTTGGATTGCTGAGTTCTAGGCTATGGAGTTGATTGACAGCTTCCTTAATAAAGGCTGTCTCCTTTAGAGGAGGGAGATGAAGCTGGAACTCACAAGAAGGGTAAGTTTGAAACTCATTATCTCCACACTCCATCTTCAACACTATTGCAGGAAGAGAGATGAGATTGTAGCAACTGCTCTCCTTTAGGAATAGCGCTCTGTGAAGTGCCAGCCAGAGGATAATATGGGCAGAAATGGAAGATGAAAAAAAGGAAAACACTGAGCAGATCTTGAAATTTACCCAAGGAATGTCTTCAATGAAAGTAATCCTTGATTATGAGTGCAGAAGATGGGCCTTTTGGGCAGAGAACTCTTACTAATCAGGAAGAGAAACTGTGCAAGCAATCTAAAAGGAGAATAATAGTATTAGTCACTCCTCGTGCTCTGAGATTAACTCCTTTCAAAACACTGATTACAGCTCCAAGCACAGCCCCAAGCTGGAAATTATAAATCAGAAGAGAAAGTGGCATTTTAGCAGTTCTCCTTCTACATAACTAGGAGCAGCTTTTCTCAGCCCATGAAGTTCTACTGGCTATAGTTACTCATCCTATAAAGCACCTTTTCCCCTATAGATCACACCAGGCTGCAGTCAGTTTGACAGCTTGCCACCTAGGACTGAAAGTTGTGCGGTGTGTGGCAGCCCAACAAGCAGCCTTGACTGCTGCAGACTTCTGTGAAAAGTCTCTCTGCTCAGCTTTTAAATCTCATCAGACTCTGCATTGAGAGGTCAGGCTGAAGGCATTGTTTATGCATCATGGAATCATAGAATACTCTGGGTTGAAAGGGACCTCCAAAGCTCATTCAGTCCAATCCCATCTGCAGTCAGCAGGGACATCCTCAACTAGATCAGGCTGCCCAGAGCGCTGTAAAGCCTCACTTTGAATATCTCGGGAGATGGAGCCTCAACCACCTCTCTGGGCAACCTGTTCCAGTGTTCCACTACCCTCATGGTAAAGAATTTGTTCCTGACATCCAATCTAAATCTACTCTAGTTTGAAGCCACTGTCCCTCGTCCTGTCCCTCTGCAGCCTTCTTGTAGCTCCCTTCAGATACTGGCAGTCTGCTCTTAGGTCTTCCTAAAGCCTTCTCTTCTCCAGGCTCAACCCCCCCAGCTCCCTCAGCCTGTCCTCACAGCAGAGGTGTTCCAAACCCCTGATCATTTGCATGGCCCTCCTCTGCTCTTGATCCATCAGGTCCATGTCCTCTCTGTATTAAGTGTGGGTCTCTTTTGCCCCCTCTGCTGTATTTGGCCACTCCCACACAGAACCTATGGGAGGAGACAGGGTCAGTTCCTGCATTGAACACAGGGTGAACAGGAACAATGAAACCTGACAGATCACTTTCATGTGTCACTCTTGGATAACCTTGGCTCTTGTCCCAGGGAAAACCAGTTTGCAGATCTGAATACCTGGGGTGACAACTAAGCAATAAATTATGTAATGAGAAGATGTTGAGGCTCTGACAAAGACAACTGAAGAGAATGACAGAGAAGATGCATTTTGGGAAGAAGAGAGGATGAAAGAAGCAGGAGCAAAACAAGTTTTCAGGCAGCAGACACCCTTCTGTCAGAGGATGCCTGGTTTGATGACTTTTATTATAGCCTGCAAATTTCAGAACAATAACCCTGAAGCAGAGAATTTCCATGGATTCTTATTTAACAAGCCTGTGTGTTCTCTGGCTCCTTGAGGAATTAAGCTGCAGAGTCAGTTCCTGCCTGGTTCCCCTCCAAACATCTGGAGGTTGCCATTTGCAGGATCCTAAGAAGCTTCCCCCCTTCTCTCTTTGCCTTTTCTCCTTTGTGCCTGAATGTGTGGTGAGTCACAGCATCCCAAGCCACGACTCACAGAAGGGACATTTGCCATGCAGAACTCACCTACCTCTGAACATCCACTGAAAGTCTTGCCCAAATGAAAGCTTTTACTGCTGCTTTTACTGCCCAGGGAAGCCCATAAGGACTGTTAACATCACTGCTCAATGATTATGGAACTGTGTAGGCAAGTAACAAAGCAAGTGCTCATCCTGTGCTGAATCTGAAGGAACCAGGTTGAAGGGTTTGTTAGCATGGATGATGTCACTAGAAAAGATCCTGATGTAATTTCAGGCTTAAAAACTTAGGAGATCAGATAACTACATCTCATTATAGGCATTCAGAATGCACAGCTGATAACCTGGGTGAGAGTTACCTGGTGTAGTCTGTGCACTGGCACCTGTATGATCATTAAAAGCACAGTTAAAGAACAGGGAAACTGCCTGAGCAAAGAGAGACATAAAATAGAATCACAGAATGGTTTAGGTTGGAAGGGACCCCCAAAGGTCATCCAGTCCAACCTCTTCTGCAGGCAGCAGGGACATCCTCCACTAGAACAGGCAGCACAGAGCCTCGTCGAGCCTAATCTTGAAGATCTCCAGGGATGTGGCCTCAACTGCCTCCCTGAGCAACCTGTTCCAGTGATGCAGTACCCTCATGGTACAGAACTTGTTCCTAACATCCAGCCTAAATCTGCTCTGCCCAAATTTCAAGCCATCGTCCCTCACCCTGTCCCTGCAGGCCCTTGCAAACAGTCCCTCTGCAGCCCTCTAGGCCTCCTTCAGGTACTGGAAGGCTGCTCTAAGGTCTCACTGGAGCCTTCTCCTCTCTAGGCTGAACAACCCCAGCTCCCTCAGCCTGTCCTTGTAGCAGAGGTGCTCCAGCCCCCACCACTAATGCAGAAGTTATGCATTCAGGTTTAAATGAGTCCCTTTCACTGTTTCATAACTGGTAACACAACCTTTCTCTCTATTCCTTCCAGTTTATCAACACATTTATTTTATATGCTCACCTAGCCCCTAAACCAGTCATTTTTCCTATGATTGTTGCTCTGAGAGGTTATTAGTGCCTTAATAGATCTCCAATCTTAATATGTAAAGAAATTAAAAAAAAAAAAAAAAGCAAGCATCATGTTTTCTTTTACAATATCTGCTTTTTCCTCTTCTTCACTATTCAACTCCTACATTAAATGTGTTTCTTCGAAATACAGGTGGCTGAATTAGGGGCCAGTTCAGTTCCTATTCAAATCTATTAGCAGAGTTCCCAATGATGCAAATGAAAGTTGTATCTGTCACTCCCAGCCTTAGCTTCTTTTTTTCTCTTCCTTCTTAGATTCACTATAGGTTTCACTTGGTTTCTGAATGAGCTGGGGCTTATCTGACCACAATGTCTTCCTCCTCACCTTCACTTTTGAACTCTCTGCCTAAATCTGCCATGACTCTGCCCTGGTGAGACCTCATCTTGAGTACTGCGTTCAGTTTTGGGCTCCCCAGTTCAAGAGGGACAGGGATCTGCTGGAGAGAGTCCAACAGAGGGCTGCAAGGATGCTGAAGGGACTGGAGCACTGCCTGATAAGGAAAGGCTGAGAGCCCTGGGGCTGTTTAGTCTGCAGAGGAGAAGGCTGAGAGGGGATCTGAGCAATGTCTATCAATAGCTGAGGGTTGGGGGTCAGGAAAGAAGGGACAGGGGCAGCCTCTGCTCACTTGTGCTCACAAGGGCAAGGGATGGAAACTGCAGCACAGGAAGTTTCATCTCAACATGAGGAAGAACTTCTTGACTGTAAGGGTGAGAGAGCCCTGGCACAGGCTGCCCAGAGAGGTTGTGGAGCCTCCTTCTCTGGAGTCTTTCCAGCCCTGTATGGATGTGTTCCTGTGTGACCTGAGCTAGACTGTATGGTCCTGCCCTGGCAGGAGGGTTGGACTCAGTGATCTCTTTGAGTCCCTTCCAAACCCTGACATCCTGTGATCCTGTGATCCTGCGATGTTCTGACTTGAGAGAGCTCCTGGTCTCCAAGACATCATCACAGAATCACCAAATGTTAGGGCTTGGAATGGACCTCGTAAGATCATCCAGTCCAACCCCCCTGCCAGAGCAAGAGCACCCAAAGCAGGTCACACAGGAGCACATACAGGGGAGGTCCTGATTGTCTCCAGAGAAGGAGACTTCAAAATAGCAGACAGACAAATCAGTCACCCCCCTAGGAGAAGGGTGACAGTGAGACAGGCAGTTATTGCCCTTGTTCTGACAGTCTCTTGCTAAGCAGTACTCAAGAATCAGAGCTAGGAAGGTTGGTAGCTGAGTACTACAGAACACAGAGGAAGGTGAGCTGGGGCGAGCGTGACAGGAGTCTTTGGCACATCAGATGCCAGAGTGTGGAAAGTGACATCTTAGCTGGCAACTGACAAAACCGAATGGTCTGCACCTTTATTTATGTACTTATTTATGTTGGAGGGGGTGGCTGGGCTGTGAGTCAAATCTGCTCAAGGCCTGCAGTCCTTGTGCAGGTTGAAGTTCTGAAGAGGAATCCAGCTGAGCTGGATGAGCATTTGGCTTGAGCTAAAACTAAGCAGAAGCTTTGGGACTTTTTGGCCCACTGGTGGTGAGAGCTCAATTCCTCACAGCATTTCCTCCCAACATCTCCAATGAGCATTTCACCAGAGTACCAGCTGCTCTGTGAAAGCTGGTATCAGCTGGTATCTGAAAGTACCACTTCACCTGGTGTTGGATTCTTCCCCTTGCTCTCAGTGAGGAATGCAGCAGAACTTCAGTTCTTGTTTCAGAAATATGAGACACCAAACTGATACACCAAATCCCGAAAAATGAAGGCTGCTGTATGTAATGGCTTAGAAATATAAAAGTAGGACAAGAAATATGAAAATCAAATCCCATGGTCCACTCAGATGTGGGAATTTCTGTCAGTGTAGCTAACAGAGCTCAGCTACAGTTAAAATTGTTCCCATGCATGTTCATTTTCTTCTTCTTCACAGCAGCTCTGCTGTTCAAAAAAGATGAATTTAAAAATGTTTTCCCCATACACTGAGCCCACAATCCTTGGCTTTGGGTACATCCAGCTTCTTTCCAGTCTGTAACTTGTTTGATCCCTTGCCACTGAGCAAGGGCTGCCCCTCTCCATCCCAAGCCATGCCACTACCAGTGCAGCCCTTGGTAGGGAAAACAAGGTGAAAAAAAAAAATCACTGAATAATGAAGCCTTCCTTGATCCCTTGCAACTAGGATTTCTTCAGCCATTGATGAGCCCTTGCTTTTCCTGGACTTCTTTGAAATCTGCATTCCCACAGAGTCTGTCTCATTCCCATCTGTGCCTCTTGGCAGTCTCAGCCCCAGCTGAGCTTTGGCTTTCCAGATTTTGATAGAGTGCCTAAACACTGCTTTATGCTGCCTATCCTTGTTCCCATCTCTTCTCCACTCCCTTTTTCTGTGCTAGCTCAGTAAGAAGCTGCCTATCTAGCCACACAGGCTTTCTCCTGAAATTCCCAGTCTTCCCACATGAAGAGATGGTTTACTCCTGAGATTTCAGCAAGCTGCCTTTTGAAACCAGCCAGCTTTCCTGGGCACCCCTTCACAGTAGGCTCCCCAGAGGCTCATGACAGGCAATCCCTGAACAAGTTCCTTCAAACATCTTCCTCTGGACCCTAACTTCTAGCATCTTGTGGTGGCTGCCCTGTGTGACCAGGGCTTCCACCAGCTCTTCTCCGCTTGTGAGTCAATCACTTGTCTCATTTGGCTCATCTGGCATTTCCATGAGGACTCAGCACCTATGCAGACCAGGAGAACCTGAGGGTCCTTGACAGATGCTCTGTTGCCCGCCCATCAGGTATCTGAGTGGCTGAACTCCCACCCAAGAGTAAGAGCCTACAAGCAGGAACCTGCTGCTAGTCAGGTTGTGCTAGTTCCCAAGGAGGAAGCAGCTTTCTGCTGTGGGTAAGCACTGTCTGTGAGTCCACTGTCTGCAGCTGCCAGCTATTAAACTTCACAAGACTGTTCCATAAGAGCTTGCCATAGAAGCAGCTAGCTGGGCTTCTATTTTTAGATCACTGAGAGCCTTTCTATCAATTACAGTGAAACTTAATACAACAAAAATGGTGCTTCTTTAAAAATGTGGACTGCTGAACTCCTTCCTGAAAATAATATCAATACCAACCCCAGCTACTGCTCAGCAATTACTGCTGTCATTGGAAGGTGCTTTACATGCAATGCAGCCTCCCAGTTTTGGTGTTGTTTTTTTTTTTTGGCACAATACCCATACATCTTAATCTCACCCTGCTTCAGTGAAAGACTTTTAAAAAATATTTTGGTACAGCATTTTGCCTTGGAAGGTGCTTAAACCCCCCCACCCC
>VWYK01055904.1:39373-51981 GCA_013399775.1 Semnornis frantzii | reverse complement strand
GAAAAAAAAAAATCTTCATCTTCCAAACTGCTAAGGATAAAATCAATCTGCAGAAGTATTTTAAGTTTGTAATAAAAAATATCATTGACAAAGTAAAGTGAAAATAATAAAGTATATTCAAAATTACTTGGAGGTCTTCTTGAAAATTTATGACCTCTTTGCAATTGTAACTCATTTAGCTGAAAAAGCTATTTAAGAGCCTGGAAGCAGACATTTTTGTGCCTTGTAAGAAATGAGCTACAGGGCAAATGTTCACTTGTTTGTTCAGAAATGCAGGTACCTTTGATTAGACAGAACCTGTTGGGTTTTACCACTGTGTGTGAGCTGCAGTAATAGAATATTTTATGTTTTTGTAGTACAATAATACTGTGATCAAGCTCACTAGCTTTACAGCACGATTAATAGGTTAAGATCCACAGGGTCTGCCCATACCAATGTGAGGTCAGTAGAATCAACCACAGACTGGTTTGGACCTTAGATTTGAGTGTTTTAGCCAATAGGAACTGAAACTGATAGCAAGACCTTGGGTCGTCAATATTTTCCATTACCATAACTGCTATTTAGCAATGTCTAGTTGATACAAGGGGAGCGTGTGATTGAGGCCATGTTCATCTCTTTGCAAGAGGAAGAATTATGGCATTCATAGATTGGAAGAGAGTGGGTGATAAATAAAACTGAGGCTATCCAGAAAGCCCCAGGGAGCTTCCTCTCTGCAGAAAGAATAAGAAATTTATAGATGTCTAGAAATTACAGTTGAGCTTTTTGTCTTCCTTTTTTTTTTTCCTTTTTTCTTTTTTTTTTGTTAGCCTCTTTCAGTCATATGACTGGGGTTCAATTATCAGCACAATAAATATTCCTGTGAATCAGAGCTGTATGTTGCCAGCAAATTTGCGCTTCTTAGAAAGGAAGGAACATTTAGAACTTTATTTAAAATAATAGTTTACCAGCAAACCTGATTCTAAAGTCAAAAAGCAACAGAGCCCAAAGGATGGGTGCGAAAGGGAAGTTCTGGAAGAGTCGAATACAAACAGGTTAATTCAAATATATTTGTGAAACAAGATTTTTAAAATAAGAACTATTCAGACTAAAACAGTACTGTGCATCTCTATTGTTTTCAAAACAAAGCAAAACAGTTACTAAGCTCTTTTTGCTGCTTTTACCAAGAGGCTGCACAGCAGGCATATTACCTGCAAATCAATTTAATAAATCAATTGTTATGCTGGGAAATAACCACTGGTAATTGTCGTGTCTGTCACTTGAGGTGGGTTGCCCATGCCAGGTGAGAAATGGGAGAGATTTCAGATTTTTACCCCATCTTGGCTCTTCTGGGCTTGTTCAGAGTGTTGCCTGGAAGTTCTTGTTGCTCCTCCCAGTGGAGCACCAACTGGCTTGGGCTGAGCTTCAGTCCCGCCCCATCCTGGGCAGGAGATGAAGTGTGGTGATGAAGTTCCAAGATTATTTGGAACCCTGGAACATTTTGATTCATTTCTCAACTGCTTAGGCTTGGCAAATGCTAGAAGTTCATGTCTTCCTCAGTGTAGTCCATTGACTGACCCATATTGACTTGTTTTCAGCACTGTTCCTGTTTGGCATTAAATTTCTAGATCTGTAAGCAGTTTCTCTTAATTTAAGAGAGACATGACTGTTCTGAGCTCAAGAAGGTCTGACAAGAGGGAGCAGAAGTCATCCCAACTGTACACCTTTGGCCAAGGGGACTGTAATTCTTGGATCCAACTAACACAGGCTATTTTAGGAGAACAACTTGGCCTCCTTACAGTAAACTTCTTCGGGGGAGAGTTCATTGCACCTAGCAGGCTTCAGCCAGTCTGGATCAGCGTCTGACATTTGAACTCCATGCTCTTAACACATTTGTCAGCTGTACATGTACACAGCAAGATACGAAATGCTTCTGTAGCTTCACATTTCCAGGCAATTCAACAAAACTGGATGCATTATTAGCTTTGACGTTAGGCCCCTATATACATATGTGTGTGTTTTATTGATACTTCAAGCATTGTGTGTTGCAGGAACAGAGCTATGGTAGCATCACAGTCATGAGAGCAGCTACTGAAGTGACAGGCGCCTGCTGCAACAGTCTGGGGAATATCGGAGTGGAATTTTACCAATGACAGCCGAAAGAGTTATAGTTGCCTAAAGAACAAGGCTGGAAAATGTGCAAAAGTCTGTTTTCAATTATTTTTTTTTTCTCTGTGTATGTGTGTATGTATGTGTTCAGCTTTAATTCCTCTGGAGGAATTTCAGTGCAGTACCTTAGTTGTGCCTTTGTAATCCTGCATTCCTGTTGCTTTATTAAATACCTGGAGTTATAATCTTGTTTATGAAACCGTTATTATCTCTCCAGTTGCAAATTGCAGCGTTACGTAGAGGACTGATTATGGCATGAGGCATGGAAAAATCGGATATGCAAATGGAGCAAGTTAAGCATGATGATAGTTCAGTCCCACGATGGGGGTAAAAAACATCACTTTGCTTTTCAGTCAAAGCACTCAGATTTATCCCAAGCTGCAAACTGACCCCATCTTTTTCATATAAATGCTCCAACTGGCTGAAACAAAGCAAACAAAAGAAGAGAAAACAAAAACAAACTGTCTTAGAAAATATATTATAAAAATAGATTTACTCCTATAAATAGAATATTTTTTTCTATGGTTCCAGAGCAGAAAACTGCATCTTTACAATGAATAGATGCAACAGTGTAACCACTTTTGTTGTGTATTGTATAAAGGCAGAATTATTTTTAAAACCCCAGATTTTTTAAGTTAAAAAAAAACCTTCTGGTTTTGAATGTGTAGCATTAAATACGAAGTAAAATCTACCATCTATATCCACTTTATTTTTTTTTTTATTAACATTGCTTTGGAGAAGTAAAAACTTTTTCAAAAATTAAATAGCTATCAAAACCCGTATCTAAAATGTTGAATTCTCAGGGGTAAAAAACTTAAAAATTAAATATCATCTGTCAATATCCATATATAAAATGTTGGATCCTCAGGGGTAACTACTTTGGTGGACTAAAGATTGTTGCCATGTCGTGTTCTCACCCAGCTGCCATGCAGCTGAGCTGGCCTTATCCCGGAGACTCTCTGCCAGCCCTGCACAAATTCCCGTCTAATCCAAGGAGTAAGCAACCTCTTTTGGAGACAGTCTTCCTTCCCCTGCCTTGTTTTGAAGTGCAGCTTTCATGATGGTTGCTTTTGGAGTCTTTTATGTCTAAAAGGGGAATAGGAGAATATAAACAATGGATGAATCTTATTTCTTGCTAGCATCTTTCCCTGGCGGTGGTGTTAAAAATGTGGCTTGTGTTCCCCCAGCATTAAGAGGATTGTTGACCAGCTTTCAGAGTTGACAAGGTCACTTGAGGTACTGTGACAGGGCATTTAGGTACAGTAGTTGATCCTGTGTAATGTTAACCCAGGAAGCCAGGGAGATATTGGGATGATCTTTCTCCTGATTTTTCTTGCCTAATTAAGGGTGTAGAAAAAGCAGGTGTTGCAACATAACAAAATGTAATTACAGAGGTGTTGCCTGGCATGTGTCCACTAAGCAATCGCACCTCCCCCCTTTTTTACAATAAAGATATTTTAGTTCCTTTTTTGAGCAGTTTAAAACCTTTGAAGAACTCTGCTGCTCACACAGGTATGACAGAGGATACAGCTGCATGCAGCAGGGAAGATGTGCAGAGTTTACATGCTGGCTTGCCTGGGATTTCAGTGTTGTGTGGAGTTCCCTCTGTCACTCACTGGTGCCAGGATCCAGAAATATCAGGCAGGTTGGGCCAAGAGGAAGTTGGAACTGCCCTGCTGAAGGAAGGAGATGTCTGGAATTCCTATTTTGTCATTTACAGCCCTAAAAGGGATATTTTTGGTTTTTTTTCTTTCCAGTGGTGCTCTGTCCTGTATATTTTCTCTGTTGCCTGAGGGAGAGCCAGAGAAGTGTGTTTCAGGGAAGTCGATGGGGCCAGCAGATCCAGATGATGTTGGATGCTGACATGGAAGCAGCTGTGGCACTTGGTGCACTCACAGAACACCATAGCTGTTAATTCGATAAAATAGCTTTTCCAATTGAGATATCCATCCTGGGACAGCTGATCTTTTGTACTGCACAGGCCAATCATGTCTGTAAAGCAGCAGCAGTACCAAAACTTCCTGGAGGGTGCCTGCACTTCAGTGAACAGTTTGGCAGCTACAGCATAGGCCTGAGGGATACTTTCAAATTTCATTGTAATTAATGAGCACCTCTGCACTTATGGCAAATTACAGTGTCTGATGCAGAATGTTGACCTACAGCTGCCCCATGCCAGTAACCTATTTAGACTTATTTATTTCTAAATAGAGCCTGTAAATGATAATGGGAAACTTCAATATTGATTCATTTACTCCTAAATGCTTCCTCTTTCAGGTACCGAAGTTGAAATAATTTTGCATAATCCTATACTTAGGTCGATCCTTAGATTTATTATATATTTGTTAGGTGAAAATTCTCAAGCTATTTAACATTCCTGTGAAACCAAAGAAATTAGAAGTGGAAAGGACTTGTTTGATCTTGTCTTTTCGGTTTAGCCTTTCCTATAGAGCACTGATTATCTACTTCACTTCCAAATGTCCCAAGTAATGAGAAACCTGCCACCTCTCCAAGATGTTGGGCTCCCAGAAGTTGCACTGACTTTTACTGCTGCCATGCAGCACTGCAAGCTCTTGTATAATCATCTCTTTGCTGTCACTAGTATGCTTATTTTTGACATTATATTTCCTCATTTTATCCAGTCCCTGTAATTGTTTGGTTTTCTTATTGTGTTTGCCCATTTCTCTGAAACTAAATTCATTTTGTGCTCAGGCGGCTTCCAAACTTGTAGCACCTTTCTTTGTTTCTCCGTTCTTCTGGAAGCACATCAAACATCTGTTTGGTGGCTATGCACAATGTTCATTCCCTTCCCATTTTTCTGTTAACAAAGATTTTTAAATAAGATGGGGCTCTCTTTCTGACTATCTCCTTTTCCCAGAGTACCTCACTAAATGAGTCTGTTCAGCTCAGGTGGTGACTGCTCATAATTTTCATATCTTTCAGTAAATTTTCAGTCCACACCATAACTTCAGAACCAAGTCAAAATAATGCTGCACATGCAGAATTTTGGGAGAGTTTGCACTAAAGTACTTTGCCAGAATTTAAATATGCAACTTCTATTGTTCCATTAACACTGTAATTCTACTTGATATACATCATAGACATAACTAGTTTGTCAAAAACTATCCACACCAAAACAATAATACTGATTGGTTCAGGCAGCTCAGCTGCCTCTCTTACATGCTTTTATTTTGTTCTGTTAATTTTTGACTCAGTAAATATAAATATGGACTCTTACTGTCAGGATTTTTCTTCCCTTCTTTCTGGAAGATCTAGATCACATTTATGTTTTTTCCAATATTCTCACCTTTTTGCCATTTCTCCATGAAGTTTAGAAATCATTATTCCGGTTTTGGAGGTCTTTTTAGATAGTTCATGATGGTAGGTTAAGGATGGTAGTTTTAAATGTGGTTACAAGCCCATGGAAACCAAGTCTTTTAAGGCTTAAACTACTGCATTCATATTGTGGAGATCTGACTCTATTTCTTGTGTCAATGTTTTTTTGTCTCGCGTATCACGCAGGGCAAGATCATGGCCTAAAATAACGCAAACCAGCACAGGTCCAATTATGCCTATTGTGCCTTTCGAGGAACCAATCATTTTTAGGTTTAGGTGCCTTCTTTTCCCCATGTATGCTGTTGGGATAAGACCTATTTTCCTCACAGGAGTGTTTAAGACTTAATTTTTTATAGCATATAAAGTACTCAGAGATGTTCAGCTGAGGGATGTTGTGAAAATGCAAAATAGTATTATTGTTCATAAATTATTTAAAATATTGTGGTCCATTGAGAAAATACTAGTTTGTAGGCAGTGAAGTGGTTAATACGATTGCATCTCTTACAGGTTTCACCAGATACACTCACTCACTTACAATGGATAATTGTTAGCTCTTGTTGTGCAGATGCTGTTGCAGATGGAGCCCTGTACCTGCATGCATAGCAAATGAATTAGACTGGCAATCCCCTTTATAAAGCATAAATATGTAATTTGTTCAGCTGTTGTAATTAAATATGTATGTGTGAAACAGCCACCATTCAGGTCATTAATGATGCGCCATGCCAAATTAGAGCTTACAGACAGTAATGTACATTGTTGTGCAATGAGGGAATTGCAAATAACATAGCTAAGCCTTTCCTAGTAAAGTGATGGATTCAGTGGCTTTAAAAGGAATATTTATATTTCCAGCATTTTGATTGCTTCAGTCTATATTTACATTGATGCTCAATGAAAAAGATACAATTGGATAGGATTTTTTTTCTGTATTTGTTTTATACTCTTTGAACATGATAGAATACCCATTAGGTACGTGTCACACAACATTTATTGGGTGTAACATTTCATACCCGTTAGTAATATGCTGAATATGTTGCTATGATCATTCTTTAATATATAGTCAATTAAGATCTGGTAAGTACCTTTTCTTCTGCATAATGTAGACAAACACCCTATCAAAGCACTTGGACAATTTGAATGCTTCCGGTGTATCTGCTTTTTAATCTTTGGACTTCAAAGGTATGACTGGTAAAGGAATCCTCACTGTGGTAAACAATGGATATATTTCCATAGAAATCTGCCTGATAGAGCAATTGTTGCAATGAATGAGGCTTGCCAGTGTAGTGGTGTTTTGGTTTTTTTAAATGCATGATGACTTAAACATCAGACTTGCTTTCTTCCATCCACATTCTTTGTTTCTTTCATTATATTTACTAGAAGAAGGTAATCACACTTCAGAAAAAACTCCTTGAAATAACAAAAAGTTAACAGGCAGCTGTTGTTGCACAGCAGCTAACAAGCAGAATGAAAAATCATAACTCACTACACCTTAAATGCATTTTAAATGATCCCTCCTAAGTGTGCTTTCTTCTCTGTTTAAAGCAGATGAAGGTTTACCATAGGTTTTGTTTTGACGATCCGTTCCAAGTATACAAGAGCTAATCATCTTGACCTTTCAGACAAACAGGGCAGCAGAAGGAAGCATCTCGGAGTTAATTCTGTCGTGTTAGCAGTAGGAACGGAACATTCCTCTGTGATCCTCTTTCACTTGATTTGTTTGGGCCTCCTGGAAGTCTGTCCTGATACTATTAGTGCTGGGCTTCTTAGGTCTAAAGGAGATCGATGGCACTGACATCACTCACCCCTTGCAGGCAAGCAGAGTTGTTAGGACTCTCATTAGATAGGAAAATTCTGTAAGAAAATTTCTGTATTATTCCTCAAATTTCAAGTTTTCACTAAATTTTCTCTGTTAACTCCCTCATATTTCATAGTAGAAAACAACCTTAATTGATAGATTATTTATGGGAGCTTGCAACTTTTTAAACCTGGACTGAGAATGTAATTAGCAGCAAAGATTTTTATTCCAGCTGAGGACTACAGCAAACTATGTAATTTGCTATATAACATCTACTTTGGTAGATAAACTCTGTGACAGAAGTAGAATATTTCAGTGATTTAAATGCATATGTTAAAGGCAACAACGAAATAATTATTTCTGTAACTCTCTTCACATTTTAGTTATATCATGAAAGCAGGCTTGTTTTTTTTTTCATTTTTCCCCCTTCCTTAGTAACCCCACCTTCTTTCTTTTACTGAGGTGTTTTCCCAAAATACAGTTTTTCCTGTTTGTTCCTAGTAAAATCTGCCTCATTTACAGCACAAATGAGTCAGATGTGCAAAGTCTTGGCGCGTTCATTTACTGCATTTTAACACTACAATTATTGGTGCATTGGGAAGCTGTTTCAAGGATGACCGCAATGACAACAGCCCTGATCACAGCCAGGCCTCCTGGAGGGTTCCCTTGTTTATTTTGTTTCCTCCTTTCCTTACCTTTCTCTACTGCTTTTATAAATATTGAAGCTGCTGATTCACAGTTGAATAACTTGGATTTAGCTACTCTTATTTGGTGAAGGCTCCAACTAACATTTGGTTTGGAGGGTGGGAGATGAGTGAGAAGATTTATTTCTGTATTGTATTTTCACTGCTGAATGACATCCCATACATGCCCGCCTTTTGGTTGTCTCTTCCGAGCGCGCACAGGCAGTTGGCTCTGCCGAGGAGCTGTCTGCAAGGTTTTGTGTGTGCACACATGTTGGAGTCCAAGAGAACAGCTCAACTTCAGATGCGGAGCTGGGCAGAAAGTACTCACACTAACTGGTTGTGTAACGGATGTTCACTTAACAAAGGGTTAATGCCTGGGACTGCATGGGAGGCTGTGTTCCTCTCATGCCATGGACCCTCATGCCAGGCCATCAGTGCAGGCGAGGGCAAACAGGCGCATTTAATAAATTAACCATTTCCCTGGAAGGGTGGCAGGCACAGGGTGGCGGCTGGCCAGGTACTTTGTGATAAGCACCCGCGGGCCGGGCTGAGGCGAGTGACATGCTCACTGGCAGTCACTGCTTTGGCCAGTGCTGCAGTAAACACTTTCCCTTGGATGTTGGTTTTCTGTTGTGTCTGGCAGCCACAGAGGGCTGCTTGAACTTTAGCCAGAGGCAAATATTTATACATCAGAGCATGCAGTGTTCAACGGGTCCGGCCTGTGAGTGTGAGGCAGGCATCATGCTTCGTTGCTGGAGAGGAGGCATCCCTCTTAACTGTGCCCATGATGCGGCCAAGCAGGACCATCTTGGGGGTCGTGGCGGCTTTTGCGGCGGTGCGAGCTTTGGAAAGCTGTGAAAACATTGCCTTCTCCGTGCTTGGCAGAGGGGACATCCTGACGGGAGCCGTGTGTGCCTTCAATTCCTGTTGGAAAGTTTACAGTTAATATTTTCCCTGGAACACTGTCAAGCTTTTGACAGTGCCTGAGTGTATGCTGAGCTGTGAAATTGAGACGCAGAGCAAGTTGTGAGAAATCTGTTTCTACTCAAATCTGTAAAGGTTTATAAAAACTTCAACGGAGGGGGAAGGAGGGGGAAAAAAAGGCAAAAAGGGGGGGAAAGAAGGAAAAAAAAAAAAAAACCCTGGGGCTGGGGCTGGGGCTGGGGCTGGGCTCGCCTCGCCAGGCGCGCGGCAGGTCCGCCATTTTAAGAATGCAGCGAGGGGCGAAGCTCTCCGCTCCTTACATGGCGGCTGCCTCGGCTGCGGGGCTGGCCAATGGGGCGGGTGGTGCCAAGTCATGTGACATGCCACGACGGCACTGACAGCCATTTCCTCGTTTCTGAAAAACTTCGGTACCTCTGCGGAGCGCTTTACCTTGTTTTTGGTGCCAAATGTTCTCTGCCGCGTGTGTCTCGCAGACTGGCATTTGTCCATAAAGTTATTTTAGTAGGTAAAAAGTCTCTGCGCACTTGAGCTCTGTGCGTTCTTTATGTAAAATGGATTTCCCTTGCTGGCCCAGGGCCAGGAGCGCGGAGCACGCGCTGGGCGAGGGGAGCGCGTCTCTGCAGAGGAACTGGTGGACTGACACACTCTAATTTTTTGGCTCCTGACCAGACAAGCTAGATGGATGCCAAAATTCAACAAAATAACACGTTATTGTGTAATAGGAACAGTGCTCAAAGTGAGCAAGAGCTCACAGGAACTGAATACGAGCACTTTTTTTTCCTTTCTTTCTGTTGTTTTTTTTTTTCTTTCTTTCCTCTTGTACAGCAGAAGCTCAAAACTGGCACTTTTAATATACAACGTCAGTGGAACAAGGAATAAATATAAGTGCAGTGCAAAGAATGAGGAATAATGTACAATCAGGAAGACGAAAGGGGGAAGAAGATGGGGAGGAGAGAGCGAGGGAGGGAGGGAGCGAGAGAGCGAGACAGAGGGAGTTAAAATTACTTTTGTGAGACTTCCTTCAAACATGCCCTACAGTGCTGAGGTCTGGTTTAACCCTGTCTTCCCTGCAGCAGATCACCAACCAGCCTCATGAATCCCAATTTTTTGTTTAATTCCTGTCTCCTCGAAAACCAAATGAACGCGTGTTAAAGGCAGCACCCAGAGCTTCATGCTGCTGAACTGGGACCATCAGAGGGGCTGGAATCCATGCAGAAAAAGTATTTCTAAAAAAAAAACACTTTACTTTTTTTTTTCATGATCTGTCTCTGAAAGAAGGAGAGCCTGCTGTGAAATACTGTCTTTCCTCCTCAAATAACCACCATTACCTGGGTTTGTTGTTACTCATCTTACACTGTAGTAGCACTTCCAAGCACCACACCAACTTCACAGTAATAAGTTAATGAAGCTTCCCTGAGCAGGTAAGCTGCATTCCATAGCTTCATCACAAAATACAGGTGTCTCTGGGGCTGCACATGGCAACTCCTGGAAAGTGCAAAGCAACACAATAGGAAGTGAACAGTAACACAGCCTATGGAAACTGCGAGAGGTCATTGGGTCAGCAGCATGTAATTACAAGAGTTGGAAGCTGGCCAGGACAAGTATGCCATGGTGTCAGAGAAACACCATGTGCTCACATGTATCGAGAACTTTCTAGTTTGAAAGTGGTCCAGTAACATCTCCTGGTCCCCCTGTTGGTGGGGAAGAGCATTCCTGGAGGTACTGTGGAGGATGGGAGGGCACAGCATACTCCTGGGTGGACTGTACAGACCAGACCCTGTTTCCCATTCCCTGCCAAGCAATGGTGGACATGCTTGCAAAGAATGGAAAACAGCCTTCCTCAGCCATCTTTCCAGAGCACAAAATAACAGGCATAAACCTTTTCTGCCCTCATGACTTTTTCTGCCCTCCTCATTAGACACAGCTTGATTTCCCCCCAAATGGATCAAAATCCATAGGAACATAGGCTGATTACTATCCTTTTAGTGCTCCAGTTGGATTTATCCCTCTTATCAACCCTGTATATTCCTAAGACAGATACTGCTGCTGGAGATAAACACCAAAATCTAAAGCAGAGACCTTCCTCAGACCGCGTCTTGAAATCTGTCTAAAGAGGGCAAATACAATAAGAGCACACACTATTCTTCTGCCATATATCTGATTTGACCTGCTAGAGAGAAATGAAGGGCTTGTTACTCGTTACTTTATTTAAAAAGCCTACTATAACTTCTTTCTGAGGAACAGGATTGATAGACTTTTCATGTGAGGGATGCAAGTAGCCACAGAAGGTGATGGTTTGGGTTGGATCCTGTTTGTGCTGTGCACTCACCACTCCTTCCTATTGTCCCTGCCCTGAACTGCTTACAGGCAAGAATAAACCAAGGGTAAACAAACTGGTTTGGTGTGTTTGTGGCCTTGGGGAAAATAAGCTGTATTAATGATATGTTATATTATTTAATTTGGATTTTTTAATGCCTGATCAAGTGCAGAATAGAAAATGCAAAATAAATAGTAAATAAAAAATAATTATATGGGAGTTAGAATCATCTTGGTATGCAGTAACATTAAGTGTGGCAGTAATTATGGTTTGGACTTTCCATGTAAAAAGTAGACTTTTTTCCCTCGTAACTGGTTTTATATCCTTCTGGAACGAAGTAAAAAAAAATTTCTGGCAGCTTTTTAATTGAGGTTTTGTAGCTTTGATGGTCCAAAGCTATAAAGAAGTCAACTCTTCTGCCGATTTTTTAAGGCCAGATAAGGGTTTGATATCATGTTTAAAAGCCTGTATTCTCTGTGTACGCGTATCCACACACTTGATTCCTTTCTCTTTCCCTCTCTGTCTCTGATGGAGGGAACAGGAGAGCTTCAGAGCAAATATTATTACAAGATTCGGGAATGTAAAATAAGTTGTTCCTCCCTCAGTGTATTTGGATTGTTTGTCTCTGTGGAGCAGTCTGGGTGTACCTGTGGTATTACAAAAGTGAACTAAACTGGAAAGAGGATGCTTCTGAGAACCTGTTTATGCAGACTGCAGTTATGGTGTAAATTACTGAACCACCCCACTCAAACAGATAACTGCATCACCACAGGGTCCACTGCTGCCCCACAGTTGGCTTTTCAACACAAACTCCCCAGCAAGCAGGGAAATACTGGGACTCTGCCTGCCTGCTCTGGACCTGCAGCTTCACAGCCAGAGGAGCATTAGAAGTTAATACAAATTACATCAGCTTTACACCCAGAGATGTGGCTTGCCTTGAGTTACCATTTTGGCACATAAGGTTCAGGGAACATCCAGCTTTGCAATGTATCCTCTCTGTCCAGTGTCCAGCTTTGGAGTACATCCCCTCTGTACGTTCTGCTCTTCCTCAGGAAGGACCTGGATTCCAGTACTTAAAAAAAGAAAAAAGAAGAAAACCATCAAAAAACCCAAACCAAAATCCTCAAACAGCAACAAAATGGTAAACAAAGGAACTCGTAGGGAAACACAGGGCTTTAGGTAGTTCGTCCTGTCTCTGGGTAGCATCCAGGCAATAAACTGTCAGATAAAGGTATTGTACAATGTGGGTGTCACAGGAGGATTGCTGGACCGGGGTAACTCCATTATCTTCAGGGGTGGGTTTGCTTGTGTGTGATAGGATAATCTTGTACTTCTGTCTCTCTCTCTCTCTCTCTCTCTCTCTCTCTCTCGCTCTCTTCTTTTTTTTTTT